>JACXGJ010003953.1:22588-49508 GCA_016801105.1 Esox niger
AACCCCCCCCCGGGTTAACAAACCCCCCCCGGGTTAACAAACCCCCCCGGGTTAACAAATCCAGAGCAGTAGTCATTAGCACTCCAATACACTGTGTTGTCTGAAAGGAGGCTGTGGCCCTAACTGCTTCTAGTACCCATGTACCGACAGGCTGGGAGCCATTCCATACAGCAATAGGATAATAAGATACCAGTGTTAACCCATATTTAGTCTAGTCAAACTTGTTAAAATATCTGGCCATTTTAGTCATGATTTGGATTTTCCATAATGATTTAGTCTAGTTACTGTCAAAACAGTGAGTCATTTCAGCGAAATCAAAAGTGTTGCCAAATTAACTAACGCCAACAAGCGTTGAAAAAGAAACACAATACCACACAGTCTCCTAGCTGGCCCGATCGCTTTCTACTATGCCGTGCTATTTCTGTCCACAGAAAAATATAAATTCTCAGTCACAAAGTGTTACTGATCAACATCTTAGAAATGTATGAGACATAAAAGAAATTACTTGTATTCATTATTATTTTTTATTCTTCAAGGATTCAAGGTGACTACCTCATGAATCAGGCTGAGTAATGGTCAAGTGTGTGGAAAGCTGTCATCAAGGCAGTGTGGCTACTTTGAAAAATCTCAAATAAAAATGTATTTTGATTTGTTTTCTGATTGTTTTGGGTTACTACATAATTCCATATGCTATTTCATAATGTTGCTCTCTTCACTATAATTCAACAATCCAGAAGAAAGTAAAATAAAGAAATATCTTGTGTAGCTGTGTCCAAATTTTTGACTAATACTGTATGTATACAGTAATTCAAATCCTAATGTTATTCTACCTGAATATTGCTATTGCCAACTAAGCTTCACAATGTCCATCCTTTATAAAAAGAATGGGAATGTTGTTAGAAAATCAGTAATGTAATGTTAGTATGTATTGCTATTGACATAATATATTTGTTTTATTTTGAACCCCTTTTCCCCAAAAAGTTAAAACGTTGCGTAAAATAAAAACTGAATGCAATGATTTGCAAATAATTTTATCCCTATATTTAATTGAAAATAGAAAATATAACAACTGCAACGCAGGCAAACTCTGGGTTCAACTTAACATATAGAAAAGTTTTTGTTTTTAGGAAGACTGATTCTAAAAAGAATACACATTTTAATGAAACATTTGTTTCATGATTTCTAGAAGAAAAAAGATAATAGTAAGAGAAAGGAACATTTGTTGTTTTTGAGAATGTAGATCTACATGAATAACATTAATATTACATGGTTATGCAGTTATAGATCATTATTGTTATGTCCTGAAAAAAGTGTGGAAATATCTGCCATTTATTAGGATTTAAGTGGCTGAGTTTGACCAATATGTTTTCTGTCAGTCAATCATGTCCAAATATTTTAAATAATTTTGAGGTTCCAATTGCATTGTATATTAGGAATGACAAAATAGGCTACATATATTTTCACATTACCTGATAGAACTATGGGCTTTTAATTGCCACAGAGGATGAACACAGCTTCTCTCAAAACTGTAGTCAAGTCATGGACCTAATGCCAGAGATTTGCCTACATTCAATATAATTAGATAATGACAAAAAGGCTGATCGCACTGAAAAACTCTTTCTAAAATCAGTTGTCAAGACTAAAATCACAGAAATAATTAAATCTCATCTCAATTTAGTTCACACCAATTGCCACTGAAAAATAAGTGTTTAACAACATAAGATACAAGACAACAGCAGTACAACCTCCTGACCAATAACACAGCCTGGTGGTGGAGGCCATGAACATTTCACTTAGTAACCCTCCAACTCCCGGATAGTAAACATACACACTAAATAGCACAACATGGCCAAAAGAAGTGCAGACAATGCAGGGAATAGTGTGTCATTTAGGCGGACGGTCAGACTGGACCAATCGAATGGAGGAGGGAGGGATTTCACACTCTATTGCATCGTAGGCCGACCCTGTTACCAGGCAGATTATCACAAGCGCTGAGAAACTGTTTTGCACTACAACTAGTTCAAAACTTCCAGGACAAAGGAGGGAAGGACAACAGAATGAACTGAAAGAGAGAACTAGATGTGAGAGTGTGTGAGAGGGGGTGTGTGTGCGTTTCCTGTGTCTATGTTTATGTACGCACCTGTGAAGTGGCGCTGGGAGAAGAGGTGCTGAATGAAGTGCGTGTCGGCCGAAAAGAGCAGGTCGTGCAGCTTGTCCACACTCATGCGCACCGCCATGTTGATGTGCAGCCGGCCAGCCAGGTCCGCACAGAACGACTCCACCTCGCCTGGGGGACAGGACATGGTTAACCGCTGTACCCCTCACTTAGCAGAGACAGTTAACACAGGAAGCATTCGGGAAGGTTGCAGAACGGCACACACCAAAAGGTTGACCAGATAAGCCTGGACACAATGGATTCCAGGAGAATTATAGGCAAGGATACAAGTGTCAAGTCTTGATAATGGGGGATAATGTGCTGACGGCTCACAAATGCCGGTGAAACACTAACTTCATAACCAAGGTCCCGTAGGGTTAAGATGTAAATGAGGTTCAAAAGAGCTGCGTGGTCAGGCCTGTACTTTAACACTTGCATATGTGTTTTTCGCTTGTCACTTGTAAGTGAACAAGTGCTGAAGTACAGGCCTGACAATATTAAGGGTGTTGCTTGAAGCGGAGATAGACATTGCGGCAGTAGCCAGGCTAGCCCATAGGCTACGTAGCCCATATGTAACCACCAACATCCTGTATGGCCACTCCTGCTATGGTTGCAAGGTCTCTACGCCCTCCACACAATGTAAAGATGCATTATTTTAACCCAAGCATTCAGATAGTTGACCAACATTTTAAAATGTAAATAATTAATGGCTCTGTACACCATGTGAGAATATGTAATAATAATAGTGCATTTGTCAATGTTAAATATTGAGGAAATCACTTGTTTGAAGTTCTGGCGAAATAGAGCCATCAGTTAAGCCTGCTGTACATATCAATGGAACATTCTTGGCAAATATTGTATTTACAGTTGGATCAACTATATGGCTGCCTAGCAACAATGTCCTTTTTAAGTCTGGCTAATGTGTTCTGACTTCCCACTTCCTCTACTGGTGAAATATTGTCCACGAATAAAAGGATTTATCTTTCACCCCAAAAAACTTCCGATCACCGTTTATACTTTTCTTACATGTGGCTCATCAAAATAGGCATAATGCATTCCACAGATTGGTTCAATGAAATCACTTAAGTCTTGTGTGTATTCCTCTGAATTGGGAGACAAAATGGGAGACTTGATCATGAATATGGATCCTTATTACCAGACTCTAGGCGGAGGGCAGCCTGCATATGTACTAGATTAATTATAATGCTGGACTTTCACTGCATCACATGGAATGTTCCGTTCCATTACTGGCCCGGCTGTCCTACTTAATCTGATAAATGGCGTAAAGGGCTAATGTCAAGTCCCGACTGTGGTGTCAAACACCGCCCCAGTTCACATCACTGCAATGTCATAACGACCCTGAGCCAGAACGCTCTATGACAGCCTACATGTCACATGCAACATTCACGGTTTCCAGAATCTGCCTTGTCTACTAGTTACCTAAACTACATACTGCTTATTATAGGTTATTAAAACCTAATATTTAGTCAAAACTAATGTTCTAAGGAACAAGCGTCAACATTCACCATTCATTAATTTAGGTAAAGTGCATCAGGTTATTTGATCATCAGCTGCTGTCAAACACAAGAGTCTGAAAGAAAGTTCTTGTTTCCTCAACAGTTTGGAGGGAATAACATTAGCTCACAACTAACCTCCTGACATGTAAAGCATGTCTAGCCTAGGGTTGCAGGCTAAATGCCTACTGTTTAAACGGCAAGTAGGATTTTAGTCTGGATACCAGTGTATTTACAAGGGGAATTTAACATTCCACTTCCTGTACTAACATGTCAAGGTTGACACATGGCGACCTAGACAATTTCCTTGGGGAGAGAATCTTATTACAACTGGAAGGTGGGTCCTACTGGACTACTGACAGACAACTAATGTGATATCAGGAGTAGTAATACAGTAGTCTAAAATGTCTGTCTCAGGATCCGCAGTCATCTGAGAAAGATGAAAGGTTGAGCAAAGCAGGAACCTGTGTCTTTCATCACAGCGGAAATAAAGCTACAGAGAAGACATGACAAAACCACATTAAACCTCTCGGTCTACAACCCTGACTGAAACGTTTTCAAGCCCTCACCCGGACTACCATTCATGACTGTGTGCGTCTGAATGCATTTCCAGGAAACTGTGCCCGTCCGGCCCCCCGTGGACTCACCCTCTTCCTGTGTGTCCGAGGAGTTGCTGGGGTCGGTGGGCAGCTCGTCATCGTTGGTGAGCTGATCCAATGAGAGGTTCCCCAGGCTTGTGGCAGACGGGGGCATGGCGTGATTGGCAGACTCCAGCAGGCCGTCGCCGCCCTCCTCCACATTCTAGGAAATGGCATGCGAGGGGTAAGAGGGTAGTTAACATCCACGGAGCGTTCATTAAGGCAGCAGTCACACCACCCTCACATGACTGAGGCAACCCTGGCAGGCGATGAAGTGCCTCCACGCCTCCTTGGTCAGACACAACACTAGTTCATTTAGACACAACATGGCCTAGGTCCCATAGGGCACCCTATTCCCTTTCTAGGGCACTACATTTAACCAAGGCCTCCATAGGGAACAGGGTGTTATCCCAAATGCAGTTGGAGAGATTCATCAGAGAGAGCTGGGTGTTTACTGCCAACAAGCAACATATTCATTAGTACAGGTACGACTTGGCGGCATTTATTGTACAAATTAAATTTACAAACAATTAAAACCAACAAAACATCTTTAAAAAACAAAGAGAACAAAACGGAAGGAAAAGACCAGACGGAACGATTGGTAATGGCAGCAGCGGGGGAACTAATTTGTCCGTCTCTGGTTCCCTGCTGCACAACGTTTCCAATCGTTTCCGCCGCGGTTAAAGGCGGTCGCTCCCCAGCCCAAAATCGGCGGGACTCACGAAAGAGGTGGCAGCCGAGGCAGACAGGGAGGCGGTGTGCGTGTGTGTGGAGTGTGTGGTGGACGGCAGCGAGCTCTGGGAACTGGGCGGGCTGGGATCCGGGGGCTCCAGGGAGACGCTGCCGGGGATGTCTATCGGGAGACACGTGGCGGTGGTAGAGGGGGGCGAGGAGCCAGAGGGCAGGGGACCGCTGGGGAACAAGGCCGCCAGAGAGGCAGGAGACGAGCTGCCTAGAGAGGCTATGGCCCCCAAAGAGCTGAGGTCCAACAGGTCAGACACAGAGACAGTCTCATCCACTGGCCTGAGATGGAGAGAGAGAGAAATAAAAAACACTATGATTAACTATCCACAACCACAGCAGAGTGGCTTTTAATTGAATGGATCAATAATCACTTAGGGCAGAAGACCGAAATAATGGACATCAGCTGTCTTCAATACACCATGGCTGCAGAAAACACACAACACTGTAAACTCACAGCAGGCCGTTAATGTGCTCGGAGGTGGGGGAGACGTAGTCATCGTCCTCGCTGGTGAGACCCAGCTCGGTGCCATAACACTGATGCACTATGTGCCACAGCTCCTTCGGGGACAGGGGCTGACGAGAAACACACATTAACACCAGAAACGCCAGGCCTTTCAGAGCCCAGTATCCGCCGGAGCCGAATGTCGGTTCTCCTCCCTATTAGCATACACATTCACCTCCACAGCAGCACCATCCAATCAGAGCATCAGTTCATCTGCCGGGTCGTCAATATATACAGAATAGTCTAAAACATAATGAGTTACACAATGTGTTTGTATAAAATGGTTAATCAATTTGAAAAAATGTGTTTGCCTTGAAGTGCTTATCATACGAAAAAAATTAAGTATACATGGAATGATTATTTCTATAAACACAGGCTATAGTATTTTCATTTGTTTAACAGCCCCCACAAATTCATAAAATGAAAATTACACAATAGAAATGTTGTTTTCATTTTGATGAGGTACAAGCTAAAACAACAGACATTATTGACCAGTTTACGGTTGCCTGATAAACACCGAAAATGTCAAAGAATGAATAACACACAGGCTACAGCCTATTTGCAGAAATGAAATCGATAGATCCAAGGATATGTTGGCTCGAATTAAAAACAGTCCAGTGTATTCAATGAATATAATGAGTGAATTTGATTAGCAGAGTAAAGGCTGATCAAAGTACAGCAGCCTACAGTGTCACGGTCCCTCCCTCCGGGGACTACATCGCACCCTGGCTCCGGCCTATTAGCCACCACTGTACATTCTTCCGGCCGCTGGCACCGCATTCACAGAACACCCCGGACTCTCCACTGTTACGCACCTGTTAGTCATCACATCAACCCGCACATGCCCATCTCATTACTACAGCCTATAACTGACCGTGTGGTTGTCAGAGTCTTTATGCAGTATTGTCTGCTATTTGTCCTTGTGTGTTTGTCGTTTTTCGCGCCCAGTACGCTTGCTCCTCTGTATCAGTTCTAGCCGCTGCGGCCTTCGTGTTTTGTGTTACGCATTACGCTTTCCAGCTTAGCAAACCCTTGTTTCACCGTTCATCCGGCGCCTGGGCTCCTTGCTTACTACACCGTGACATACATGAACAATGACATTTAAAACTGTACATTTGATTAGCAGAGTAAAAGGATGATCAGAGGGTAGCTGACAGTGGTGTCTCGCAGTGGCATTTCGTTTTGTGAAAAATTATTCAGCGTTTCGTTTAGTGAATAATTATTCAGTATTTGGTTTTGTGAATAATTCATTAGCATAATACATTTGTAGAATCCAACTCTTCTGTAAAATAAGCAGAGAAAATCCAAAGAGAGTTGGCTTCTTCATCCTCAGTATGCGATTTTGTTTTTCTCTCCAAAGATATAGAGTCAAGTGTGATACCATTGTTGAATTGGTAGTTGGCGATTGGCCATCAGGTATTAAGTTTCTTAAAAAAATATTTAGATTTACATTTGATGAATTGGTCTACACAAGAAGCTGAATCTCCTGTTGCAAAACCGTAATGTGTGATACATATGTTGAATTGTCAAGTAGGATATATTGTTTGAATTCAGTAATAGACTTATTAAACTGCTGAATTGTGCATTGACACCATGCATTTAGTGATGGGGGTGATTAATGCCATTTGGGTACCATGTTCTAAAACAGATGAATGGTCCCTTGACACATTGAAGGAGTAGTGGGAGAGTTAGAGAGACGACTACCTTGTCCATCAGTGCATTCTGCCACAGTCTGAAAATCATCATGTAGCTCCGATCCCTCGCCCCAAAAGATGTGAAGAAGTGCTGGATGAAGACAAAAAAAAGAGTGAATACACAGCATGACTGCTGGTGGACAATGCTTTTGATTTACCTCTGGTAAGACACATCTTATGAGAGACAAGGTCTGTTTACCATGATTCTAATAGAGCAATAGGTATCACACACACACACACACAGCAGAGGTCTATTGAACCTGCTTGTCGTGGAAGGATGAAACTGCCCCCTAAAAACCCGCGACCAGACACACCTTATCATGGTCAGTGCTGATCTGAATGGCGTTGGGTATGAGCTTGGCAGTCTTCTCCTTGGTCAGTGTGGTGACATCTTTCAGCAGGATAGTGATCTGAGGGACAGGAGAGAGAGAGTGCCTGAGACGCAGAGCGGCGGGGGGGAACGCAAAGTGGCGGGGGGATTCAGGGCGGCGTTTTACTTACAGTGGTTTCCCAGCGGAAGATGTTGCTGTAGAAACAGAGCCAGTTCTCAGAAAGATAGAGTCGTCCCTGGAGTAAGATGTCCTTCTGTAGTGCACAGGAGTAGTCTGGGTAGGAGGAGGAGAAGGAGAAACATCAGGGTGACGGGGCCAGAGAATGGGCCCTTCCACAGTGTCAGTTATCAGTGATGGAGGGAGAGAACTGCTAACAGGTTTCACTGAAAATACATCATCAAAAAATACTATCCACAGACATGAAAAGATATGAAAAGGATCCATTAGGCTGTAGTAGATTACTAAACTACATTTTATACATACAATATAAACATAGGTTTAATCTGTTTATGTCAGGCTAAACCAAGGAATTTAAAAGTACATTCTGATCAGTTATCTGGATATAAACACCGGCTTGCATAACAATGCTGATAACAGGGCGAAACATGCAACACTTTGGCTCTGATCACATAGACAATATATTGTTGATAGGTAGCCTATTAAAGCTAAGTAACCTACTAAATTGCATTGCTTCAGCATCCCACCAGTCTCACAACCAGCCCACTTTGAGGACCAAGATCCTAGAGCATAGGTTCTCAAACCACTGGAGCCTTATACAAGCGCACCCAAACCTAGACACTTATTAGGTCAGTTGATACAGGTTTAATGGCGTTAGAATACATACAACACATAGAATGGCTAGAGGTTCCCTTCATGTCTGTGAACCACTGAGCTTCGGAATGAAGAAGTCCACTTATATAAATGCATATATGAGTGTCATTTTTATACTTTGTCGAACAAGACAGCCAAACAGTCAACAAGACGACTAACCAGCGTCGGCCCTGTTTTACCAATATATTGTAGGTTAGTCACCACATACATTTTTAGGGGTCTTTTCAACCAAACGATCAACTAATGAGGTCAGCCCTAAGTATGCAATATATAGTTTAAGGAAGTAGGAGGCCAGCCTGAGTCTGTGCTACACAAAGCACTTCTCAGTATTACCTACCCACTATGAGACGTTCTGTGTCAGGCAGCTTCTTGAACAGTTTACGGAAATCCTCATTGCGCTGTTTATAAGTGGGGCTGAGAACCTGAGAGGAGGACAAAGACAGAATAAAGACTTTTCTCCTCCATGTTTCATCAGTCTATTGTAGCAGAGCCAGAAATGTGTCTCAGAACATTCCGTATTACGTCAAACTAATCTTCAGGTAAATGACAGACTTTGGCTGGGTAAATGATAGTCACAGTATGCATTGTGAAGTGAAATTAGCAAACCCAGAGAAATAGTTAGATGAGAGGGTGCAACTGAAAGGAAACCGCTGAGGATTGATAGGTCTCATGTCCCTGTGAGGTGCTATTTCATGCTGTACTGGGTACTCCAACCAGGAAATCGCCTAAATGCCATCAGCAGGCTGAAATGCACCAGAGTGTGAAACGAAGCATGTGTGTTTATTAAAGTGTACTTACATTGTACCAGCTCTGCATTTTCTGCCAGGGAAAGACAGAACACAAAATAATCAGTGACGAACAATGCCTCTACGGTTTCCCATGATATAACAGTAGAACTGGCCACACACACACACACACACACACACACACACACACACTTTGGAATTGTAAATGAAATATTTAGACAGTAATTGTTTACTGAAAAATGACTTGTAAATGACCCATGGGTTTACCTGAGCTATCTTACTCCTTCAGAACCAAAATGATGTGCAAGTATAATACCAATCAAATGATTGGACACAATAACCCACAAAAGTGAATGGGTCTTTCCACATCTTTGACTGGTACTGAATGTGGAATTTTGCAAAAAAGCGTCTTTAGTCTGATTTTCTGCAAATGTTGTGCTGATTGTTCAGTTGGTCTGTTCAATCAACCAAAACCTAATATACTTTCTGTAAAACTTAAAACATATGTAACAGTTATTAAGTAGCCAAGATACCTGTGAATATCTCAATAACTTGTCATTACACCATTAGCAGCAATAATAGCATCCCAACACTTCTGTAGAATAGCTGTGCAACCCTTTCCAGGCTGACAGGCATCCAACCTGTTTTCTGAAGGTCTCAAGCATGCATTACAGAAAGAGGGACAGAGTAACTATTGAAAAAACAAACAGATCAAAAAGATGTGGTCATTTCTCAACCTTGCTGTGCGTGTCTCAATCGTCACACTGACGGATGCATAATATATGGCTGGCCAATACAAGGCCTTACATAATGTATGGCCCGCCAATCCATCAGTACACAGTCAATTTACTCCATCTAACCCTCCCTGAGGCTGCCTGCCACGGCCGTGATCCCGTGGGTTGACATCAGTCCTCACCTCCCCATTATGTGGCAATGGGTTGGGCTGGGCACAACACAGCAGAACATTCTAGTACACAGAACACAAACGCCCCCCTGACACACATGGGGCGGACGTCGGCTCCAGTCCGCCTGCAGCGATCCCCAGCTCGACAACATCCCAGACCGCGGCCCAGGTGTACGGTCGACCAGGCGGAACGGCTCCGCGCCAGCTCACCGTTGGGCAAGGGGGCGACCTTACCTTGGCGTTTCGGCTGAAGTGGCGCGAAGCGATGGGGTAGGCTGAGGCAGCGGAGGACGAGGAAGGCAGGGGGCTGTCCGAACCCCCCCGCTCCCCGGGGCGTTCCACCGAGCCGCCCTCTGCATCGCTGGTCCTGCCGCCCCCCCCTCCGCCGCCGCCGCCCCCCAGAACCCGGCGGCGCAGGGAGGGGGAGCTGCCCGGGGTGCTGCGTGGGGAGTTACTGGCAGTGCTGGAGAGAGACGGGGTAAAGGGGAGTTGTTAGTGGTCAGCAAGGGGGTGAATTCCAAATCAGGATTTGCAGAATGTTACCCCATAGGGAGTCCGCCTGTGCCAGCGAGGACGGAAGCACTCTGGAAGCACTTTATAAACGCTAACCTTTACTTTCTCACTGACTTCTCTTTGACTAGCCCAACATGTCCGTTTATACGCGGTCATCCTAACCCAGGCTTTAGGCCTAGCAGGAGACATGTAGTATAACACAATGTCAGAAGCTCTGTCAAAAAATACACATGTAGGTGGTGCTTAGAAATCAAACGTAATGCCACAGCACTTAAGCAATAACAGATAGGCCAATAGAATCATTTTATTTAATCGAATCCTTCCCCATTCAGAATATTTTTTACCACACTTTATCTTCTAGCGAACATCAAGACCTCAGAGACAAGCTTGAATGTATAATGCCGCCATATGTCAATCTCAATGTTTAGAGTCAGATCATGGTCATGGCCCGGTGAAAATGGCCGTATTGATGCCAAAACAAAAAACTGGCCATGAATGCGCGCTTGTGCTTTGTTCAGTTTGGTGGAAACTGACAACCAACTTCTATTTTCACTAATACACATATCATGCTGTATTAACTACAAACAATCAGTCTCAGACTCTCAACAGAAAGGTGTTGTTTTATGACACACACACATAGGAGAACATGGGTCGGCAATACAAGACCAAAATCACACAAACATCTCCAAGCTAGAGTGACATGGAATATTCTGTTTAGCATATACCATCTCTTGTGGGGCCAGACACACTAGTAGCTAAACCCTTTGAGTGCCTGTAATACTCACAGTGTAGTGGCTTGATAAACTTTAAGCTCATCTGATTGCTTTGTTAATTATTCTCAAAATGAATACCTATTAACCCACACAGGTGCTGAGTAATCACAACGGGATATGCAGCCGCAAGCATTTACAGTACACATGACGGGCAGCAGTTAGCCCAGTGTTCAGTCCTTTAGGACTTCCATAGCCATTTCCCTCTTCCTGCACAATATATCGGCCACTTTTTCCACAGCTCTTTTCTTCCAGCGTTGTTTCAATCCATACCCTCCGTTTAGTCAGTCTCCCACTCTTCCTTGTTTTGTCCCTGTCTTCCAACTCTTGTCTCTCATTCCTGCCAAAATGTGTTCAAACCCCACTGGTCAGACACACGGTTGTCCTGGAGACCACCAGAGGAGGGGGAGGGGGGTTAGGATAAATATGGTCATCTCCAGGGTAACAACTCTTGTGAAATAAATAACCCACCAAATGCAGGTCATTCTGAATTATTTAAATTGAAATAGCCCAATAGTTAGGGTGTGTGCGCTGATAAAGGTGTGCATTTAGGAAGTCTAAACTTAATTCAAGTGCAATACAGTAAGGTGAACATACGGGACATTAGCGATTACATTCAACACTCAGTACAGTGGCCTAATTACATCCACGTACAACCGACCTACCTACATTAATAAGCTTGTTGTTCAAAGCACGTCACGACACTATGCAAGAGTGTGCTCCAGTGTATCAGCGTGTTTACAAACTAGCTAAATCCCACCAAGTGCAATGCCGAAACGCAAATGATTGTCAATCCGCTACTATCATATTGCACAGATTTTATCTAGTGCGTTTTTAGAACACCACTTTAACCCTAGAACTGCATATACGTTAAAATCAAACCCACAATGGACGCTACCACTACCAGCGCATGTTAGGAAACAATATAAACAACGGCCGCAGTGGTTACAGTACCGACAACGGGAAATATGAGTAATACCTGCATAACAACTAACGAATACTGTTGTAAATGAATCAGGTAGCTGACTACAAAATCAGGTCCATGCCGAAATAGTTATTCAAATAAAACGACGCTTCCGCTATCATATTTATAATTAACACTTGTTTGTTCGCTAGCCCATCTATTTCTAGACAATAACTGGCTGCCCTCAAATCGCTGACCCTCCCAGATTCCCACCTACAGTGAAACGAGAGTAGCGCTAATAACTTAATGAACGCTGTACAGTACCTTACGAGAATATCTAAGACACGGTCCTCTGATTCCGAAGACAGTGTCCTATTACGTGAATATAGTGCCAGTCACTTACTCGAACATGTCATGAGGTGTTTCCAATTTGGACGTTAGGTCCACACGCTGCTTTACTGAGTGTGTATCAATATGGCACCGGTCCTGTGTGCCCTGCGCCGAGCCAGCCGACGCAACACTTGCCGTCCTGATGTCCGTTTTGCCGGATCTAAAAACGACCAGGGGCCACTGAATGGAAAAGCGCCATTCATCTGCGACCCGTTTCACATCATCATCGACATCCTTCCCTTACAGCCAGGCAGCGAACCCACCTCGGCTCCTCTCCTATTCCGTGTATGGGACCCGATGACAACCAAGCGTCGCAACCATAAGTAATCCGTACGTAACGCACAGGAAGCAGACAGAAGAGGGAGATGTAGGGGGAGGGGCGGAGGCGGCACCAGAAAGAGGCCATGCACGAACAGAAGCAGTAACTGGGAGAACTCGATAACATTCAGTAAAATACGTTTTTAAATGTATTTGGCGTATCAATATCGGAGACACTGGAAAAGATTACAAATGAGGAGTAAATTGGTGACAATAATTGTTTAAAGGTATACCAGTGGAATAATTCAATAACGACAGTTTGCTAACACTGCTTATTTTACTGAATGTAATTTATCCAGATCTAAACAGTGCAGTGTCCACCTTGCCAAAATCCACCCAATCCTTTAACCCTCAATCACACTGTCCATCTCTGGATTAGAGATAGGGTACATAATATGTTGTGCAGATCCCCTACCCCCTCCCTCTAATCTGCTTTTCTGAGGTCCAGGAGTGGCTGCTCTAATCTCTTCAGTTCATATGGCAGGGGGTGATGGAGGCACAGAAAGAACGAGAAAGAAAATAGTGAGGCTGCAAGAAAGATGGGATTCTAAACTCTGATTTCTGGCCCAATGCATTTAAGACAAAATCACTTATTACCAAAGCCTGGCGTGGCAGATCGTCAATGGAAGGAGATCAATGGTCTTTGGGCTAATTATCCAATTGGTGTTTTAGGCCTGTGCACAGCAAATTTAGGTGAGGACCTGCTCTAAACTCTCCAGCAGATAAAACGTTAGGGTGGCAGCATTCTTCTGCTGAGTGGGAGAGCGGAGCCAAAATGCAGTCAACAAGTCAATTTGAATCTTTACACAATTTATGAAGTGGGACAAACACCTCAGACAAAAGATACAGACACAACAGACGGGTTGGTCCAGTAGAGAGAATTGATTTGCGGGGTGGTGACAGTGGATTATCAACTGAGATTGTGGCCAGAGGTGAATGGGGGTTGAAACCATAGAATTAGAACTAGAATTAGTAATTTAATAGGATCTCTATGGTCCGAACGCCAATTGGTATTTAGGAATCTGCCAAGCAGGTCAAGTCTAAACAGAGCAGGAGAACAACAGTAGTACCAGCCACTAGTCTTCCATTCACCTCGGTCAGCCTAAAACAAATCCAGAACCAATATTTACCAACCTGTACACAAAATATAGCCCAGGGGAAAAGAACGTAGGAAGAACCTACTGTAAATGTGAGGGTTTTAGATTGTCAGCAAGCGTGCATTCAACACTGACAAACCTGGAGAAAAGATCTACCCTCCCCCAACTATTTACAGTGAAGTAATTTAGCAGATGTTCTTATCCAGGGCATTGCTATATCCAGCCAATCAGGACACATTACAACCCTCATCCTCAGCTAATTTATTCAGATGACTTACTAGAAAATGTGCATGTCACTTGTCATATATTGGGATCAGCTAAACTGCCAAAGTGAAATTGTTCTGATGTAACAGATCTTGATTTGATGACGGATGTTGAGACCTGGGAGGTAAAACTAGGATACATGTTGGAAGGAATCCTCATCACTCAAGCTATTGCTGCAGTGCTACTGCTAAGGAAGTTGTGCAGACAGTGTTGTGTAAGTTCCTGGGAAAACATACTGTATCATACCACAGAAGTGCTGACAGAGCGTAAGTGCTTCTAAACCATAAGAAATACAGCTCAGATTCATAACACAAAACACATCTGACCACCACCAACCAAGTGTTGCAGACGGACAAAAGGCTTACAAAACGGTCCACGGTTTAGGCTAATGTAAATGATTACCCTAACAGAACACATAACATCTAGCCTAACTACCAAAAGAACGACTGGTGTGAATACACAGTATCTTGTAGGGACATGCCTCACACAACATATCTAGCATTTCTGTACATCAGACCGCTTCACACTCAAGATGTGTGCCTTCGATTAAAATCAGCCCAGTTACCACCCAGAATATTATCATCAGACGCCTTCCACTGTTACTGCAATGCAACTCATTCACAGCCAATGGAAATCATTATTCTGTTGCAACCACTGCAGCCATTCGAGGTTGTTCAACTAACCGTAATTAACCCATTGTTGTTAGTTCCCATTTGGATGTACAACCTGAGATATTGCATTCTACCGTGTTATTATAAGGCAGAACAAAAACAATAATAACCAGAGGTATCAAATGAGCTGGGTAATGTTTAAGGAAGCGCAGTGCATCCCCATAATGATGAGAATAGGCTAAAAGAAGAGGGCCTGTTTGGTGAACATCTTGGTGGTGTGGCAGTGGGCGGAGATAGTTGGTACAAATTGGACCTGTACAGAATCTTTTACTTTATGTGTAGTTTCAGATATCTATGTTTCTATTGAAAGCATTTTCTATACACAAAATAAAATGCTTGGGGCCCTATACATTTCTTTTTGGTCAAAATCACACTGATAATACAAGTGAATAAAACAATTAAATTGGAGTTCCTAACTCATTTTAATCACATCAGGCAATATTTGAGGTCTGGTGAAAAACACATTTAAACCCCTTATATCTGCATGTAGACACCTTTTAATTCAAGTGCACACCAGCAAACGACATGTGGGAGATTGTCTTGGCATGGTCTCTGCAGTGCACATTTACTGAGACCGATGATCATGAAATAGTTCAGCCAGGTTGTAGAATACTTGGTAATTAATAATTTTTTGTTAATCTATGAAAAGGTTTTTTAATCAGTATTATTATATTCATTAACAGCTACACAAATTAATTGACAAAAATGCACACAGATAATAAAATCACTGATGCATTTTTTTCATTTACTATGATTTGACAATTGTCAAATTAGGTGAAAGAGGTTTCCAATGAATGCAAAACATTCTTCCTAATAACAATAAACATTTTAATATTAAATGTCTGGATTTGTCTGATCCTGAAGGGCTTGGCTTATAGACCGTGGTGCTTGTAATGGAAGGATTCTGGGTTAGTTGTGTGTTATTTATCGGAGTCTGATCACATCACTTGCGTGCTATCTATCTAAAAGTCAGGAACTGTTGGGAAGTAATTTAGTTTAACATGCTAGTTAAGCATGTGTGTAGCTGTATAAATAAGCAGACAGACCTCATAGTGGTAGCATTTTACTGTGTTTGAGAAGTCAAGAGAATTGGATTGTTTTTGTCTCTAATCTGTCCACTCTGAGCGTCTGCCTTATGCTTACTGAGGCCCATTTACAGACAGGCAACACACTGGCGTGACAGTGTGTCGTTAAACCCAACAATACCAGGGAATCATTTTCATCTAGGTATGTTTTGTATTGCCTTGACCTAAACATTATGAGTCTCAGTCGGTAAATCTATCTTTTTGACCACCTTGCATACAAAAATGTAATTCTTCCAACGCACCTATCAGAAAGATATATGGTGCAGGCTATTTTGAAGGAGTTGCACGATGATCAGAGGACTAAGTAGTAGCCTGTTTCAGTAAAAAAACAAAAACCATAGTTAATAAAATTGGTTGGTAAATGAAAAGGACAAGGGCACAGCTGTTCATGTGGAGCAGATAGAGGAACACCCTCTGCCTCGCCTGGCAGGCCCTTTGACAGGCCCACAGAGCTCACTGCAGGCTCTGCAGCATCACCCATTGGACAGAGGTGACATCATCAGACAAAGCATGGGTTCCTATTGGCTGGCGGTGATGTCATGCATTCTAAGCAGGATGAGAGGAGCACAAACCCCTCCTGCCTGCTTCTTGTGACTAACGACGCTGTGCTCACAGCTGCTATAGACAAACCTCTCGTTTCCGTCTGCTTTATTTCGCTTTTAACAATTTCCATATAACTTCAGAATTCATGAAAATATATTAACTAGGATAGTGTAAATGATTGACAGCACAAACTCACTCTATAACCAAATGCTACACCTGCACTGTTCATTTGAATTATGAAATGTTCTGTGGAAATTATTAAAAGAAGTCATTGTGCATAGAGTTAAGTTTGAAATAAAAAATGTGGAATCCATTTTAAAGTAGAAAATCATCTTGTTAGTCTACCATCTTTCATGCCTTCTCATTGATTTCGTGTTCTCTCAATTTAAAAAAAGGGAATAGTAAGCAAGGTAGTAACTCAATATTGTGATTGGCAGCTGGTTCTCTGAGACGTCACCAGAGACTGATGCACCTGATCTCACTTCACTGCCTGCGTCTGACCAAATCAAACTGTAGCATAACCCAGGTTGGAGTTCACCAGGATTTTAACAGTATAATCTGCCTATGCCGTTTTAAGGCTTACCCAATAAGCCCTGTCCGCTGTGCCCTTTCTAAATAGTTGGCTTGTGGTGTCCCATTACTCAAAACACCACTGTAATCTCTAACTGAAATGACATTTCTCATATCAGTGACCCTGTTCTCTGTCATACAAGACGTCACAACCAGCAACCTCCTACTAGTCTAATGTAATATCTAGGAATGTCCAAGTATGTAATCTCTGACTGGTGAACTAGTCTACGCTTGATTATATCACATGTGCCTTGTGGTACAGTTCCCTACTGTAACTCTGTACACCTCGAGGCCTAAAATCAAACTGAAGCAGCTAACCGAGGGATAATGGAGCCCATCTCTAGATGATGGGCCTTGATGGAGTCTGCACAGCTGCTTACTGAGGCCTTGACTGCCCTAAAGAAGAGAGGGAGCAGAGAACTGACCTGCAGCTGTCCCAGTCAGAATCCCTGCCAAGCAGACCCCTGAGAGACCAGCGTGAGCGGCGGCCGGGAGACGAGCTACGCGACCGGGAGGGGCGAGATGACGGGGGCAGCAGGAGATCCAGGGCGGGGCCATGGAGCTCGTCCTCCGCATGGGGTGCCAGGCGAGACGAGTGGCCTCTCCGGGGAGTGGAGCACCCCGTCTCCCGCTCCAATCGCTCTTCCTCGGTAACATCCCGCCGGGGTTTGGACGGGTCCTCTTGTTCTTCGTCGCTCCACTTCTTGGTCCGGGCTTTAGTCCGCCGGGGGCGGTGGTGGCGCCGAGGAGAGCTGGGACTGGGAGAGCGGGACCAGGCCTCTGTGTCTGAGGACGGGGGGAGGATGTTCAGCGTGGGGATGTGTTGGGCCATTAAGCCTTTTGGTCCAGTGTTCGACGCCGACATAGTCATCATTCTAAGAGCTCCTTCAGACCAACGACTTCACTTCAAAATGCCAGATTAAGGCTTGCTGTGTTGAAATAAATGATGCCAACACCAAGCCAGGAAGTTGCATTCCTGCTAGCGGTCATGCTGAGACAGGAAGTTGGCGTGATGTCACAAATCACATTTTCGGCCAAATCGATCATACGTTGCAAGACTAACAACAGTGAACATACCTCAAGTTTCCGGTGACTTCTGGACTAAATTGTAAGAAAAATCCCTTCATTGAAGTCAGGTTTTATTTTCCGTGGTGGTGCGTAAATAACACGGCTGCACTAGATGACAGCCAGTCAGCTACTTCTGTTAAAGCCGGTCAATAATGTTGTAGCTAGAAGCAGGGGGTGGGGCCCTCATCTGATGCAGTCTTCTTCCACAAACCTTCTGCTTAATAAGCGCTTCACCTCACGTGGTGAGGGGTTTGTTAACGGCCTTGTCCGTGGTCAGTGGTTCTGTTTCTCACGGTCATCTTCCTCCGCACCTCTCTGTCCAATGTTTCTCTCTCCGTTGATATGCCTGATCTCCCTCCTCCTTTGGACCAAGTTCATAGAGCATGCCGTTTCATAATCAGCCTGAACATTGCAACAGTTCAACTTGCAGTGGCAGAGATAACGATCAAGGTCCGGCTGAAACAGGGGGCTGAGGGAAAGAGAGACTATGGTATTGGCTGGTCTAATTCTCTCTTAATAAACACAATGGAAGTAAACTCAATTTTCTGGACAAAATCTGATCCAAGTTACAATACACTGAAACATGATGATGACTATCTGCATTGGTTTTGCGAATCTCAAATGGAATCAGGAAGTACAGTATTGCATGACAGAGACAGCATGAATTATTGATTGTTACAGACAGCTCAATGGGCAATATATATTAATTGTCCAAAATAAGTGGTTTTGGATTGCTTTTTATGCATTATTTGGTTGGAAATTGTTGAGGCAGATTTTGCAGGTTTGCTTCCTTATGGTATTAAGTCAGTAAAATCTTAGGCCACACTACTCACATTCTGATAATCAAAGCAAGTACTAAAAAATGTGTATGTAAAATAATTATTTATGCCATAAAATCTCCTGTCCTTAAAATAATAACGGTCCACTTCAACAAGCACTTCAAAAAACCTCCTCTCCTTCAAATATAAAAGGTCCACTTCAACTTGACATCAACATTCCCTTCTTCCATTCTAAAGCCCAAATGAATAGCCAACCATCTCAGGCACATATCACTTATGATCCACAATATTATTTGCGATGGCTGCAGATCCATCATTTGTTTGTAGTTATTCTCCATATACATCCTTAACACAATAAAATAATGTCATATGACCTGTTACTAGAGTAAAATAAAAATTAAGTGTGCTTTAACATCTTGAACAGCTGGCCTGTTTTCTTATTCCATGTAAGCTGTTAAATGTTTGAATATGTGATTAAGGTTTTTATTTTGTCCGTCATATCGCAGACGTTCAAAGATATTATGCGAAATAGTAAACCATATAGGGCTATTAGGTAGATCAAACCAAAGAAGCCTGGGGGAAACATGAAAGGACGGGGGAATTCAGCAAGAGAAGAAACAACAGGGAAGACGAGCTGCAACTAGCTTACGACGTAAAAAGCGTACTGAAAAAAAAACACATTGCCACAAGGTGATAGGCACATGCGCAGAAGCTTATTTAACGAAAGATACGAATCCAATAAATTACGGATCAAACCTACGTTTTTATACATGGCTCGGGTTCAACAGCGTGTTTGCTTATCTGTTTGAACAAGGTCAATCTTGGCATGCTCCTGTTTGCTCAGAGCAATCCATGCCATTGTAATCCTTGGATTGTTACCCTCTCTGCTTCACACAGCCATATGTAAAGTTGCAGTAAAACACCGCAGAGATAAAGACGGGCTATAAACAATGCAAATGTGAGAAGACATACCAAAATGTTCTCATACGCGTAACTTTACTGTACCAGTACAAATTGTATGACACAAATGTGTAAAATAGGATCATGACTATAGTATGGAGCATAATATGCCGAAAGACTATCGTTTGGTAGAATGCTGTTTACAACTACAAGTATATCACGTCAACATCTCCACAAACAAAGTGTAGGGTTAACAACCAATACCTTTACAGTCAAGAAGCATAACTTCAGCTGCACTATCCAGGCTCTGAATTCGATTAATTTGGTTGTTAACTTACCAACAACACAAATTATTTACATTCGTTATTATCCAAACTAATCTAATAACGTGTACTGAAAGCATCTCAGACTAAGTTGCCAACAACACAGACGATATCGTCTCCACGTTGAACGGTTACGTTACATTAAATTTCAAGGTCCTAACGTACCTCCCGTTTGATGAATTTCCCCCATTCCGATTATCTTGCTCGGCTTCAAAGACAAGCCGAGCGACGGTGCGAGGCGTGATATTAAAATCCACTTTTTCACAGGATCCCATCAACAGCATCCTTTTAAAAAGTAAATCCCTCCACTCCTGTTGCCAACAATACAGCTCGCACTTGCAAAACTGTATTTGACAAACTACCAAGGTAGCAAACGTCAGCTACCTGGCTGTACACACTAAGCTAGCAACTGGTGGTACATGGCTAGCAGCGGTCAACGTTATTGTTCATTCCGACATTTGTCTAGGTAGCTAACTACTTCTTGTACTAAAAGCTCGCTAACTAACATCACCCTTTTAGCTGGCTAGCTCGCTAAGCTAACGTCGTCGTCGTAAACTAGCTAGCTATTAACCGGCTAGCTAATGTAACGGTTCGCAGTGTCGTCTACTGTGCTCCGACGTTAGCAGCCTTGCTAACGCTAGCTACCTTGTTTGCCGGTATGTATTGGCACGTGTCTATCTTACCCTAAATATCGACAATACTTCTTATATGGGAAACGTCTACGTTTCCCATTTTTAAGTCTACCACTTGTTGGTTAAATAACTTCAGCGATCGAACCGAAAAACGGAATCTCAAACAGAACAAAAAAAAACTTTACAAGGGGTGCATCAAAATTATATAGCGTAGTATATTTCCTCACTACTTCTCAGAATGGTTATTACATTTAACACACGTCGAATACATATAAATAATTGCTGTTGAAATGTTACTAAATAATTAATGTGTACATTAAACGTAAGAAACGAACTAATATATTCTAAGAGTTACCCCTAAACGTATGGTAGAGTCTGGTCTGGTGATTAGAACGCCTAAGAATAAATAACGGGTTCTGTAATTATGGGGACAGCACTGTTGACGAATCGAAAGAAGCAAGAAAGGTGGCTTTAATCCGGCAAGACTTTTCAATTAAATGTATAATGATCAACACAAAAAAAATCTAGAATATTAGCTCGGTGGATAGCGACAACAAATATAAATTGTCAATGCCTTGCAGTTAGAGACTTAATACCAAGGGAGCTGTTTAACCAATATAGTATAATTATAATAGACAGTAATTGTCTTATTGCGCCATCTTGTGCTTAAAATGTAGACTGTGCTGTCGGAATAATGATATTGACCATGCTTGTGCTTTTACAAAGAGAATAAGAACGACTGAATACAAAAGTAAAAGCAACCGTTACAATGTTGAAATTATTATTAAACAACTTTGATATAATAGATTATTTTATTAGTCATGCTCTCACCTTTATATGGTAGGTCAAACTGGCCTACCATTGTTATGACGTGTGTACTATCTTCTCTTGGCTTCTCTGTGCTGGTAAATTTCAGGCACAGCTATTATCATATCCACAGTCCCACACTTCCCTGGATGAATACCCCCACACCTTGTACTGGTAGAAGACTGAAAGCAAGAAGGAAATATTGACAAAGTACAAGTTATTAATCCTTTAGTTTCACAAAATGGATAAGAAAGTAAATAGCTAACAGTAAGAGTTTTTAAAAAGCTTACGTCAAGCAAAGTCGGGTAGAATAGGGGTTACTATGAAAATGCAATGGCTAGCAGGTCAAGGTTTGAGTGGGGCATCTCTAGACAAGCGCAAAGACAGGGCAGTGTTCATGCAAGTGACAATATGTACCCCAGACAACAGTAAAACATTTTACTCTAGAGCAGCCCATACCTTAATTTCTGTGCTTGTAAAATGTGCTCCACTAAAGGTTTTTCTTCGAGCTTCGGTTTAACTTTACACAATGATCCCGGAGAAGCATATTGGCCAACAGCTAGTTAAAGCTATCAAAATTCCTGCGATGGTTTAGAGAATTACATCCTGTTATAAATTCTGGGAGAGGTCCAGTTCCGTGTGCCAACGACTCAAGAAGGATGCGACTTAGTGCAGCCGGCGCAAACCCCTTCAGGTTACGGATAGTTGTGTTGCTGGACGCTTTCCTTCGCTGAATAGGGACCTAGAAACTTGATCGTGCCTAAAAATAATGTGACGGGTGTGTGGGGTTTTAAATAGGGGAAGAGGTGTGTATTTACTACATACGTTGTAATAGCAAAACAACCAAGGAACGCCCCTCCACATCCCCAGGAACCAGTGTACCAGATTGCATACACAACTGCATTATGTCAATATTTTCTTGGCATGTTTTCCCCAATATTGTCAACCCTCAAGTTGATGTGTCGCATGAGAATGTCCTTGACATCCAAAACATGGTAGAAATAGCATACAGATTGCTTGTAGCTATCAAATAGAACATTGTAAAGCTTATGACACCGCTGAGGATTAATCAAATGAAACCTTTAAATCTGTTAACGTTTTTGATAGTCATTAGTCAGACAAGGAAGGTGTTAGATGCTGTGTTAATAGACCCTGATAGGCTGTACGCCCTTTGAGTCTTTTCGTCATGATGTCCTTCAGTCAATGTCTATTTTTTTGACCCATGCCTTACACTGCAATAGCCTTGTCTTGTAAGTTATTTGACATTGAGCTTCCTCTGATCCTGATAACAGATAGCCTCTGGTGACACGATCTGTTACATTGCGCTAACGCTGACTCAACCTTGCATATGCACCAGACAGACTGTCGAATAAAATCCATTTGGCACATGTCAATTATAAGAAATAGAAAAAAATAAATACAATAACTAATTCATATGTTAACATGTTGACACCAAAATAACATTTTGGCAATTGTTGTTGGAAGTGCTTCCATTGTATTCACCTAAAACTTGGAGGAGTTTACCAACTTTCGTGACAGTGAAGCTCACATGCTTATTGTGGTGTGTGGTGACAAGGAAATATAACTAGAAATTGATTTGCATGCCTTTGTTACATCGTGGGTCGGTCATTACCCAAAGAGAATCTAGGCCCCTTTTTTAATTCATGGACATGGCAAAATATTTACATATTTTAGCGTTGTGCATCACCTTTGGCTTTTCTACAGGTTAACTATAGACATTTGAATACGCGTTATGCATGTTTGTGATGCCTAATTTGCATAACATGTTTACACATTACACGAAATGTAGCCTACTGCTTGTCACATTTTCTTGTTTATTACTTTCTTGATATTTCAGTTTCAACTATCTACGAAAAATAAATTTGCTTCATAACATTTAAACTGTCTGGCAATAAGCAAAAAAGTATCCTGGGAAACAAAACAAACAAAAAATCGTTTACAGCCTTTCTATTACGATTTGGATTACGATTGTATATTCTTATTGGAGTTTTCATTATGTATTTCGTATCACATTTATTTTTTTCATGGCTTTTATAGGAGTCCAACTTCAATTCTTATAAACCTCATTGGATTTTCGCAGGGAATCTTACAGGATGGTTACAAATCATAATAGAAAGTCATTATTCTTTTCTTGTAGCCAATCTGTACAGCTGTGGCCAAAATAGGGACCCAGGGAAAATGGAGACAATGAAAGAACTCAGACAGATCATGAAACACTGTTTAATCAAAGCTATAGGGAACACTTTACTTAAAAACAAGTTCCAATTCAATAAATTCAGTGATAAAACAATATTCGTATGCCTGCCTCAATTGTTAGGCTTACACAGAATCGTTGCATTAGAAGGTCTAACCTTAACATGCATGCATTTCGAATTCAACTCATATTTCGCTTTCGCACCGGTGAACTAAAACTGTTAAACATTCAATACAGGCAAGGATTCACACGGTCTAAAAATAGCGTTGTAAAATAGCAACGGACATGTCGTAGAGTGTAGTCTGAAAACTTCATCGGTTTGTTTTATTAGCGTAAATGTAAGTCATAATCTCCAACTAATTCATTGCTCTTACAATAACGTCGATACCTTTTTATCGATTGAAAATATCAAACCAGCTGTCAGCTGTATATTATATCTGAGTTGGATTTAGACGTTGCCAGAAGGAAATAGTAAATAACAATGACGTTGTTAAGAAAATAGAAATACTGGAAATATCTCAGTTTCAGTCACAGAAGAAACTCGTGGGAGGTAAACAAAAACAGGTGGATTTTATCGTTTAATCCGAAGCAAAAAGTCTAAACTTCGTAAAGAAAAATGATAGGTCTACAAGTATCATTATCGTCATTCGTGGTTTTCATTCTTTGTGGTAAGTATCCACACATTTAAAAACACAATATGTCAGTAGCCTACAACTTAACAAGCCCGCAACAAAAATTGTAAATCTTCTGCCTAACATTACAATAAGCTTTTGGCCTAATGCAGGGTTGGACCTAATTGTGTAGCCTACACTTTTTTAGACGAATCAATTTCAATATGCTTTGTCATTATCTTATACAATATTATACTGTATGACCAAATATGGTTTGTTATTTGGCTTTAGGACTGCAGCTTAATAAAATATAATCTTCATTAGATTGCTACTTCCTTGCAATGCCCTGTTTGAACCCTAATTGCGCTGTTCCTGTACTCTGACCTTGGATCCATGATCACCTCATTACCCAAGTGTCCCATTGTCATGGGGGCTGCGCTGAGGTGGATTCCATGACTGAGGCGGTGGCTGGGGAAAGCTTCCTCCTGGGCTGTATATCCTGTAAGAGAAGAGAGGAGGTCCCTGCCCACGCCACTGTGGACTGGCACTTTAGACCTACTGGAGAGGATGAGTATGTCCATGTGAGTATGGATAATATGGACTGGCTGGCTCTAGCTACATTTGTCTCCATGCATGCCTTCTATCTGCCAGTCCTGGTTGGCCAAACCAACTGAACTAACTCCACAATATTCCACTGAAATAGATACACAGAAGTAGAAAGGCTAAAGGTTCTGGTAGAAGCATGAAAACGAACTGCCATCCATTTGTTCAGTGTTGTTTAATTATTTAAATAAATAATTAAGGGAATATTATAGACATAATTTTACTTTCCGTTTAGATCTTTCACTATGACCACCCACACGCGGAAATTCGCAATGAGTTCTTTTTTGACCGGCTAGAGTGGCAAGGAACAACGGGCACTCAGGATGTACAGACCGGAGCGGTCTTCATTCACAACGTCACCTTTAACGACACAGGCACCTACCGCTGCACTTTTCAGCGCACCCTCTCCCTCCCCAAGGATAACGAATACATCACAGTGGAAAAGGAGGTGGAGCTTATAGTGGTGGCTGAAGGTAAGTTAGATAGGCTACCTCCAGGCTCATTTTGTTTTTAAATCCCTGGCCGTCTTCAGTGGCTTTGTTTATTGTACTCATTCACGAAATTAATGTAGTTTTTCTGTTCCTGTGACTTTGCTGTTTATATTTTTGGACTATTTTCCCTCTTGTTCCCAGAATTATATTGCATGCCACATGCATGTGACAATACTTTCAAGTGCCCAATTACTTTTGCTTCTTTTTGATCCCTATCCGTTTGAAAGGGAGGACCATGAAGTTGGTATCTAAAAGTATTCAGTAACCTTGAACTCAACATGCTGTCTGTAGAAGTCACATTCAACATGCTTTCTGTAGAAGTCAAATGAATGCGTGGATATGATCTCTATAGTGTCACTTCCTCTCTCCCCTTAGCTAATCGAGAGATGCTGTCAGTGGTGTCAGAGATAATGATGTACGTGCTGATTGTAGTACTGCAGCTGTGGATGTTTGTGGTGCTAATCTACTGCTACCGGAAGATCTGGGCCGAGCACGAGGCTCGGGATGCCCGCAAAGCCCTAAGGGCCCAGAAGAAGGCCCTACTAAATGAGTGAGAGCCAGACTATAGTCTGTCTGTACATGTTACTCCATACTAAAGAGCCAGTCTTTAGTCTGTTTGCTGATGTTACTTTATACTGTGGAGATGTTTTCATTTGTGAATTAATGTATACCTATTGTAAATACTCTCCATTCGACTCTGATGACTCTCCGTTTACTGGGTCATTATTATTTCTACCTCCTGTCTTTCCTTGCCATTAACTCATATCATCTTTTTTTCCAGACCTTTGCACTTAAGGGACAAATGTGACGGCGTACTTCTTATGGAGTAACATGCACTTTTTGTGAGTTTGTTTAGACATCCTCACATGATTTAAATGTAATTTAATATACTTGCTTTTAAGCAGATATGAGTCTAGACAGCTAATTGTGAATTACTTTGAGTCATGAGTGGAATGACTCCCTATTATTAACTTAGGACACGTTGCGTGTGAACAATCATTTTTGTTTTGTTGTGTTTTTTTTCCAAACAACCTGCTTGATTTTATTTTTTTGTCTGTGTGTATCTTACAGGTAACGATCAAAGCTGAAGATCTCTACCGTCACAAGGAAACTGTCATGTCCTGGCTATGCCCCTAGCCATCTTTGCGCTGGCTGGGGCCATAGCCAGGACATGGCCTAAATAGGTGGCTCTAGCCACCTCTATGTGCTTTGGTTTCCCCAATTGGAGGCAGGTGTTCGTTATTGCCTCCAATTGGGGAACCTACTTATGTTGAATGTTTGTGCACGTAGTTGTGGTTTATTTTGG
>JACXGJ010003954.1:0-49397 GCA_016801105.1 Esox niger
AAGAGTTTGAGCCTGTAACATCATGTGCTAATAGACTATCAATATGCTGCAATAAACATTGAATACTCTCTCCCTTGACAACCGAGTACGCAAGTTATTATTACTACCACTATACGACATGGCTGATTTCTAACAGTTTCAATATATTGGTCAATTATATGAATCACTTATTCATCTGCAACAATTTATTGCATGAATACAGAATTTCAGTTTGCTTCATATCTGCATATCTATACTTAAAATGCTTTCAGTTCTACTTTGTTTCTTGACAGAAAAAGCTCTGCAAGAACAGTGGGCCAGACCAGAAGCAGTGCTGCAGAGCACATGTGGACCAGATGGAGCGGACCAGACTGAGGCCACATTACAGTGTAATTACTATCATGTGTATTAAGGTTTTCAAATCATCGATGTAGATTCTGTTCAGGATGTCGCATATCCTGGTCATCAGGACATCACAGATGGCCACTAGCCAAATGAACATTGAGTTGAAGCGTTAAATCAAAAATAAGAAACATTAGGCAAATATATACTTAAATATTACTGACAATAAGGGAGGTAAAAACAAGAAGAATGGGGCAAAATAGTCACTAACTTCGTGCCTCCTCATTGGATGAGTCAGACTGGTAGGTTAGGGAGCTTTCCCTCATAACATCATCAGACAAGCTGGCATCGCTGTCCCACATTACATCCCTGGATGTGGACCCCAAGCCATCAGTGTACACCAGGTGGAAGAGGGGGCCACTATCCAGGATGGATGGCAGGCCCATCAGATCCGTCACCCGATGATGGATGGCAGTTTCACAGAAATCCTGAAACAGTTTTTCTAAGAAATGATATGCCACTCTGGGAATGTCGACCAGGTCTTCTTGGGACTCGCTGTGGTGGGCTACTGGCATAACAGTGTCCAGAAGCATTTTGTACACCTGGCGGATGAGTGCCTTCCCAAAGAAATGGATCCTCTCACTGAGGACCCTACACACCGGCCTCTTGGATGACAGGGTTGGTCCCAGGGGCTTTGCTGTCCAGTTGAATTTACCATCCGTCATGGGGTCAATCTGTGAATAAATCTCATTGCTGACCTACAAGTTGAGTTCCCGGTCTGTTTTTAGCTGGAGTCTATCAAAAATTACTTCCAGGCTTTCACTGCTGATTGGCGCAGTGTCTTTCGGCCTGTTGGGGGGGATATGTTGTCTGTCTACCGCTGCTGCTGTCTGCTGCAGGTTGGACCTCCTCGACTGTGTCAGTGGTGGGCCTGTTGGACTCCCCATCCCAGGCGGACGGCTGGAGAAGAAACAGTGCTGGGAGGAAGACCTCAATGCAGATAGAGGTCAGACAATAATGTCCTCCAGCCTGCAGTTTGTCACAACCTGCAAAACAGAAACAGATACAAAAGACGGGAAAAAAAATCAAATTATAACCAGCAATAACTACTTGTTCTTATTTAATATGACCACTATTATCTACATCAAAGGAGAACTAATATGGAGGACTAACTGTACCTTTTCTTTCTGAACCTCCCTGATAACCTTTTTCTTCCTGAAAATCAAACAAATAACATAAATCCTTGGTTAGACGTGTTATTCAAGTTAATTGTCTAAGATCCTGTTTAAATCATAATTTGTCACACATCGCTTATATAGACACACAGAAAAAAAGCCCAAAGACCAATAAGATGCAGAAACACTGTGGATCGGAAAAACTCCCTAGAAAGACCTTAGGAAGCCTTACGGGTGGAACTTCAGGAGATGCTCTAGAGAGTCATTTTCTATATTGGCAGTTTGCTATGGAGAGTAATCCACTAACTTCTCAGTTGTCATCTCACTGAACAGTTCATCATCTTCCCAGGCTACAGTGTCTGGGAAACTCAGAGTTCTGTGAATAAAAATTATCAGGAGATCCCCCAGCTTAAAAAGTACAGATTGTCACCTTTTGTTTTTGTCCGTATCAACAGTTACATGTTTTACCAACTATGATTAACAGCATTGTCAGAGTTCCATATGAGTACTGGTCATTAACACATCTCAAATGTGCTACCAAGCGTAATCTCATCCTACGTGTTGGGTGTTGCGACAAGCAAAATGTTAATTGTACTGGCCAAATTGTACTGGACAGGAAACATCAGGAAACATCTCCATCAGGTAACACTGACCCCACCGCCTCTTGCATTATTGCTTGCTTAACCTAAGAATGGTGTGGTGTGATGCTGATTTGCTAATAGCCCTGGATAAAATTGTATACCACGGTAACCACATCACTTTTTACAGCTCTAAATGCGATCCGTTGTGTTGAATGACAGTTGTTTGTCATACACCTCTTTCCATTTACGGATACTGGTTCATTAGTCTGTAGCATTTCAGGGGAAACTGGCCGCCCAACTGGTGATCCACAATAGCTAAGTCAAATCTGCTTGCAAGATTTACGGAAGCAGACTCACGTGTCTCGGCCCGTTACAGCGCTTAACTTCTACCTGTGATCATTTTAGAAATACCATATGCCACCGCAATTAGGCTTACCTTAACGTGTTAATTTGTGCAGCGTTTTTTCCTTACCCAACATTACTTAAATGTCCATTGGTACAGATGTATTTGAAGTGTCCTTCGCAAATTTCTTAGCCGTGGTGTATTGGCCTTATAGCACACTTCCTCGTGCCTTATCGCCTATGGGATTGTTGATGTCCTGCTTCACATCCCACTCAAAAAAACTCAATCGCCCGTCCATCCTGCTAAACATCCACTCAAGCAAGGGCTTCCCAGTGACCACGTTCAGATGACTATACTAGACGTCCACTTTGCCCTGAGGGATTAAACCCGGACTGGAAAAATGGGAGTTGAGATCTTAAATTAAAATCAAACAGTAGCCTGTATATTCTATATATTACAATTTTTAAAGGTCAGCCGTGTGTTTTTTATTTCGCCGATTTAAACTTAGACGGAAGACTTTTCTTCAACAGAAAACATTAGGCTAGACTAATTACAGTTTTACCCTACATAATAAATGTACAGTTTGGTGACATTTTGCCATCTGCCATATTTCTAGGATTGGGTCAAGGGAACCTTTTCCAAACGCCTGCTGCTGGAAAAAAGACAAAAACAGACACAATGCATATTCCAAAAACCGGAGCTAGTGATCGGAACCAGGGCGCCGAAAGGCATCCCAGGGCCTGGGACACAATAAACGTTAAGGACCCAAACCACGGGCCAAACCTTTTTATAAATACTATTGCCGTTACTCTTTGTAAAAAAGGTCATTAACGTTTGTTGTTTAATGTTTTAGCTAGATAGTACGGAATTCTAAGATGGACTGACTAATAAATCATTATATTTAAGCCAACCAAATGGCCCCCTCCTGAGGACTGGGACCCAGGACAACGTTACCGATTGTCCCCCTGGTCAGCGTCACTGATCGGAACATACCAATAATTATATTAAAAAATAGTGATACAGCTGTTTTATCATTTGGATAACAATGTAATGTCTCTATAATTTCTGTTTGTGTATCTCGAACATGGTTTACACCAGCAGCAACCATAAAGCAAGCAATAATATGTAATACATTTTTTTCAGGCTTTTGATTGGCCAACATGGCTTTAAGGCTAGCGTTATATGGTCGCCTGTTGGCGTGTTTTTGCATTTTCATGTGGACAGAGATATTTTTTAAAAGAGTGCTTCTATGGAGGGGATTGATTGTACGAAGGAGGAAAAAACCTGTTTAAAAATAGCTTTATATGTGTAGGCCTTGAGGCTGTTGATGTTCAGGTAACAAATGTACATTTCCACCAAATATTATGAACCCAAATCTAAATGCTTGTAGCTGATGGCCTGAATATAGTAGAAACAGTGGCGGCCCGTGCATTTTAAACCTAGGCCTTCTGCACAATTTTCACGTAATTAAACCACCTTCTTATAATGTCACCATATGACACTATAAGGCTATAGGCTATTGACATTCGACGTAACACAGTGACAGTAACCTTTATGGAGTGGAATAAACTGATTTAACACAAAGCTCAACACATAAGACTTACAATACACTAATTGGCAGAACTTGAATACACGTACCATCAAGAATGTACCAGTATTACATGACAGGATGCTGCATCACACACAGCCATCGCATTGCCCAAATCAATGTCCCCACCAAATAAAGAAGAACAAACTCACAACAACCAGTCACATTTACTCATATGAACAATAAGCAAACAAAAATGTCGGGAGGACCAACAGTCAGGATTCAGGCTTCCCCAGAAATTCCAGCCAAACTGCTGGACCAAAACGCACACGTATGCCACCGTGCAAAGGCACAGCTAGCTTGGCCACTGAAACTGAACATGCTTTACACCAGCAGCAACAATAAGGCAAGCCATAAAAATAACTATTACCAGGCCCGTTGTTGTTGTTTTCTAGTCACATGTCGCAGATTGAGTCTAAACTGTGCCACCTACGGTATGTCGCTCCCCAGGATTAAGCACCATGAACAGTGCCAGAACACTAAACATACACCCATTATAGAACTACAGTAAAACTACAGTAAAAACTGTAAAAACTATTTTAATGAATTACAGTACAGGCCTATACTGCATATTTGATATATCGTAGGCTGTCAGGTGCCTAGGAAAAACAGGAAAGAGGAGAAACGCGCATAAGATAAAACTATGCAACTATGTCATCTCTTTTTGAGTATAATATTAAGCATATGATGAAATTGGCTTGTATAACTCTCATGTTTGTTAACGTAGGTTGCTTTCTATGCCTATACACATAGGCAGAGTTGGGCAAAGATACATCAACATTTATTATTATTAAGATGCCAAATACCTTAATTGTAAGTGTATCAATACAAAATATACCATTTCAAAATAATAAGGGAGCATGAAATCACTTAGCAAACCTATCTATGGGTCGATTTGATCTGTCCCTTCACTAATACACTGACTCAGTTGATTCCATCTATCGGTCTATTTGATCTGTCCTTCCACTAGTACACTGACTGTGTTGATTCCATCTGTTTTCAGTTTCTTTTGCACTAAATCAGGTGACATTGATACACAATTGCTTATACTGTGATCATTATGTTCCTTTAGATTGTTTAGAGCAGTGTATAATAATAAATTGTGTCAGGCAGTCATTCATGCAATGGGATGCAAAGTCCTACTTAACATGTACTTTAATGATTTGTATAATAAGTATAATAATTTTGCAATCAATTATTTATTTATCATTGTATACCTATTTGGAAGTTGAAAAGAAACATATTAGCACTTTGCCAACAATTATTAAATGATCAATATGTTTTGATTTCAAATGTAGTCATATTCAGAAAGTAGCCACAGAACCTGTCAAGAAGAATTAACACAAATGCTACCCCTGAATCCACTGAGAGCCTAAGAATATAGTTATAAAGGACACACAATAATAGTTTAGTAAGAACATTTAATTAAATACACAAAATGGAGAGCCTGAGTCAGCCAGCATTGTTCTACCTCTTTATTAATATCCATAGCGCACGGAAACCTGGGGTCAAAGAGAGTGGACAGGGTCTGATGGACATGAATCATGCCAATAACCCTAATAATATCCAACAGAATATTTCCACTAGGACTGTCTGTAGGATTTAAAGTGGCCTTAAAGCAAAATGGTCCATTAACCATGTAGGACAATGTGTTGGAATCCTTGCGGTATACAGGTGCTGGTCATATAATTAGAATATCATCAAAAAGTTGATTTATTTCAGTAATTCCATTCAAAAAGTGAAACTTGCATAATGTATACAGTCATTCCACATATACTGATATATTTCAAGTGTTCATTCCTTTTAATTTTGTTGATTATAACTGACAAATCATGAAAACCCCAAAATCAGTATCTCAGAAAATTAGAATATTACGTAGGACCAATAAAAAAAAAGATTTTTAGGAATGTTGGCCAACTTAAAAGTATGAACATGAAAAGTATGAGCATGTACAGCACTTGTTACTTACTTGGGGCCCCTTTTGCCTGAATTACTGCTGCAATGTGGCGTGGCATGGAGTCGATCAGTCTGTGGCACTGCTCAGGTGTTTTGAGAGCCCAGGTTGCTCTGATAGTGGCCTTCAGCTCTTCTGCATTGTTGGGTCTGGCGTATCGCATCTTCCTCTTCACAATACCCCATAGATTTTCTATAGGGTTAAGGTCAGGCGAGTCTGCTGGCAAATTAAGAACAGGGATACCATGGTCCTTAAACCAGGTACTGGTAGCTTTGGCACTGTGTGCAGGTGCCAAGTCCCGTTGTAAAATGAAATCTGCATCTCCATAAAGTTGGTCAGCAGCAGGAAGCATAAAGTGCTCTAAAACTTCCTGGTAGAGGGCTGCATTGACCTAGGACCTCAGAAAACACAGTGGATCAACACCAGCAGATGAAATAGCACCCAACACCATCACTGACTGTGGAAATGCAAAATTTACTTTCATCAGAGAATGTAAGTTTGGACCACTCAGCAGCAGCACAGTCCTTTTTGTCTCTAGCCCAGGAGAGATGCTTCTGACGCTGTGCCTTGTTCAAGAGTGGCTTGACTCAAGGAATGCGGCAGCTGAAACCCATGTCTTGCATACGTCTGTGCGTAATGGTTCTTGAAACACTGACTCCAGCTGCAGTCCACTCTTTGTGAATCTCCCCCACATTTTTTTATGGGTTTTGTTTGACAATCCTCTCCAGGGTGCAGTTAACCCTATTGCTTGTACACTTTTTCTACCACATATTTTCCTTCCCTTCACCTCTCTATTAATGTGCTTGGACACAGAGCTCTGTGAACAGCCGGCCTCTTTAGCAATGACCTTTTGTGTCTTGCCCTCCTTGTGCAAGGTGTCAATGGTCGTCTTTTGGACAGTTGTCAAGTCAGCAGTCTTCCCCATTATTGTGTAGCCTACAGAACTAGACTGAGAGACCGTTTAAAGGCCTTTGCAGGTGTTTGGAGTTAATTAGCTGATTAGAGTGTGGCACCAGATGTCTTAAATTTTGAAACTTTTCACAATATTCTAATTTTCTGAGATACTGATTTTGGGGTTTTCATTAGTTGTCAGTTATAATCATCAATATTAAAAGGAATGAACACTTGAAATATAACAGTCTGTGTGGAATGACTGTAAACATTATGCAAGTTTCACTTTTTGAATGGAATTACTGAAATAAAAATAAAAAAATATGACATTTGAATTATATGACCAGCACCTGTAAATGTAAGTGCAATAATGTCAATTGCATTGGAATTTGCATGGTATACACATCTGCCTTATGGTTAACAAAATTCAAATGTAAATTCAAATATTATGTGCCAATGTGCTTAGAGTTGTATACGGACAATTAATCTTTGTTTTCCTCTTCTTTCGATTTTTCAGTTAAACTGTTTTAATAGAACACGCGTGTTCTTCCTGGCCATCTGAAACCAAATGTTTTCATTATAGGTACTGTAAAGCTATTAGCTAGCAATCAACTGTAATCAGTTTCTAATTTAATGTGCTAAATGTAAATTTTTGGTTGACAAATGGCATTCCATACCATATACCAGGTTTCAGATAAGCACAACAGACCAACAGAGTACTGCCCTGTATCAGCCCCAAGGTCTCACACTGCTATATTATTGTGCTGGGAGGAGTAGGGTCAGTTTTCCACTGTAAATCCCTATAGAGCTGAGGAATGGGCTCTCTAAATACTCCCTGTCTCCTGCCGTTTTAAACTTAGAAGGACATGAGGTCTTGGCCCACACATGCAGAGTACCAGGCTTGAAGACCCGTTGCTGTCTCTGTCCAAAGTCCTCCTGGTCGTGTTGCAGATCAAGACGATACATGACAATTTCAGCTTCCACTCTGCTGACTCTCTGACCTGGACTAGGTTTAAATAGACTCTGGACTCAGCCCACATGCATTTATAAATTATTACAACTTGTACTCTTAAAATGTTCACCCGGCACAGCTAGAAAAGGACTCTGATCACACCTCTGAGCCTGGTTCCTTTCTAGGATTCTTCAAAAAGTTTGGCCTTCTTAGGGAGTTTTTCCTAGCCACTGAAATTCAATACTACTGTCACGTCCTGGCCTCTAGGCATCTCTATTTAAGTTTGGTCTCCCAAATTGGAGGCAGATGCAGATCGTTGCCTCCAATTGGGGAACCCATTTATGTGAATGTTTGACCACACTCTGTGTGGATCATTATGGTTTGTTGTTGCTATTTAGCTAATACCCAAGTCACGGTAAGCTGCTTTCCTTTTGGTTGTCTTTACTTTAATAAAGAACTATGGCATATTACCACCACTCCGTCTCTGCGCCTGTGTCCTACCACCAGCTGTGTGACAACTTCTGTTGTTTGCTCCTTGGGGTTTAAAGCGGGGTGTTTTGTAAAAGCACTTTGTGACAACTGCTGATGCAAAAAGGGCTTTATAAAATACATTTGATTGATTGATTCTAACAAAGCTGGCATTGGTGCATAAATAGCTGCTCTTCAAACCCCCTCCTTTGTTCACCACAATCAGGTCTACTTGAGGTCAGGCCAATCTAGGCTTGCCTAGTTTTATTTCTTGTTCTTACAAATGACTCTCCTAAAAAGTTGTGACATGTGACACATAACATTTAAATATATTAAAATATTAAAATATAGAATATAAATATAAAAATGTACATACAGAATATAGAGAGAATAAATATAACTGACACATTTTGCGCTGGAACAGGGCACACAACTAAAATGGCTACTTGAACCTACCATTAATATAGTCTAATATATCCCACCCATTTACAGATGCAATGATAGCGAGAATATCACTGTTATGCACTTCACCTGTCAGTGGTCATAATGTTATGGCTGATCGGTGTATTTACTCACTACAAAAGAGATATTTTCTGTGTATTAGTACCGTGTGTCTGATAGAATATGACCATGATTAGAGTGAAACATCATGTTGGGTTTGACACAGGGATCAGCTGACACAGAGACATTGAGGAGTCATTATCGACCCAAAACCCTGGATAGAGGGGCTCAGTGAATGTACTGTTGAATGTGTACAGGTGGGTCAGTGTGTCAAAGGAGACCCTGTAGAAGGACAGAGTGCCGGCTGGCCAGTCCAGATACACTCCAACTCTGTGGGAGTCTGAGGAGGTGATAGGTATAACAGTCCTCTTATCATTGTGACTGGCAGAGTAACAGTCATCATAACAGTTCAGACTCCAGGATTTGTCATTGAATCCAAGCCTACAGTCACCACCCCCTCCTCTCCTGTTCATTCCTTTATATGCCACTGCTATCCCACCCACTCTTCTACTCCCCTCTACCTCCCAGTAACAGCGTCCAGACAAACCCTCTCTACACAACACCTGTGGACAGACTTCAAATCTCTCTGGGTGATCCTGATACGGCTGCTCCTCTCTCCTTGTCACCTTTCTGTTCTCCTCAGACAGAAAGAGGTTTCTGTTTACTGTGTTTGGGTCCAGTGTGAGATCACAAACATCTGATGGATGAGACCAAGACACAATATAACACATCATCATTTTTATTATATAGACTCATGCATGTTTTACAGTTGATATAAAAAGATAAATCATGTCAGAACTTTTTCCACATTTAATGTGACCTATAATGTGAACAATTAAACAGAAAAACAAACAAAAATCTTCAAGGTGGAAAACTGTAAAATAAATACCTAGATTCATCTGGTTGCATTAGTGTGCACACCCTCTTTTAACTGTGAATGTGGCTGTGTACAGAATTAACCAATCACATTTAAACTCAAGTTAACTAGAAGTAATTACACTCCTGCCATAATTTAAAGTGACTCTGATTAATCAAAAATAAAGTTCAGCTGTTCTAGTTGGAGTTCCTTTACATTTTCTAAGTTGCATCTAAGAGCAAATGCCATGGTCCGCAGAAAGCTTCCAAAGCATCAGAGGGATCTCATTGTTGAAAGATATCAGTCAGGAGAAGGGTACAAAATAATTTCCAAAGCATTAGATATACCACAGAACACAGTGAAGACAGTCATCAACAAGTGGAGAAAATATGGCACAACAGAGATATCACCACCAAAATTGTGATATCTGGATCTCCCTCCAAAATGTATGAAAACGTGAGAAAACTGGTCAGGGAGGCTTTCTTACAAAGACAAAAATCCAAGTTTGCAAAAACAAACAAATCAAGTCTCCCCAAAGCTCAAGGGAAAATGTGTTATGGTCTGATGAAACCTAGGACCTTTTTAACCAATATTACAAAAGGTATGTTTGGTGCAGAAACCACACTGCACATCACCCAAAGAATACCCTTCCCACAGTGAAGCATGGTGGTGGCAGCATCATGATTTGGGGCTGTTTTTCCTCAGCTGGAACTGGGGCCATAATCAGTGTGGAGGGTATTATGAACAGTTCCGAATACCAGGCAATTTTGTCACCAAACCTTCAGGCGTCCGTTAGAAAGCTGAAAAGTTTAGAGGAAGTTCACCTTTCTGCACGACAATGACCCAAAGCACACATCCATATCCAGAAAAGCATGGCTTCACCAGAAGATGATAAATGTTTTGGAATGGCCCAGCCAGAGCCCAGACCTGAATCCATTTGAACATCTGCGGGGTGATCTGAAGAGGGCTGTGCACAGGAGATGTCCTTGCAGTCTAACAGATTTGGAGTGCTTTTGCAAAGAAGAGTGGGCAAATATTGCCATGTCAAGATGTGCCATGCTAATAGACTTCTACCCAAAAAGACTGAGTGCTGTAATAAAATCTAAAGGTGCTTCAACAAAGTATTAGTTGAAGGGTGTGCACACTTATGCAATCAGGTTATTGTTTTATTTTCCCCCCTCAAAGATTTTTGTTTGTTTTTCAATTGAATTGTTCACATTATAGGTCACATTAAAGGTGGGAAAAGTTCTGACATGACTTATCTTTTTCAAATTTTTTATATCACAAACACCTGGCATTTTAACAGGGTTTGCAGACTTTTTTTATCCACTGTGTAGGATCTGAGCATTAACAAGTATCATATGAATGTATGTTTCATTAGAAGTGAATGTGCCTAGATAATGATATAAACAGGGAAACCTTTGTTTAGATTCTACCTGTAGGTTGCGCTCTGGTAACCACAGGAATGTTTACTTTTACCATTTGGTGTGGGGGTTACTGTCTTGGCTTTGCTAGGTAAACACACTCCTCACATGCATATAACATTGGGTTAACCCCTATTACATTAAAGTAACAGAGGAGAGCAGAGAATAGTTTGAGTCCATAATATCATGTGCTAATAGACTATCAATATGCTGCAATACACATTGAATACTCTCTCCCTTGACAACCGGGTACGCAAGTTATTATTACCACCACTATACGACATGGCTGATTTCTAACAACTATATATCTTTATTGCCATATAATGGATATTAGGACACTTAGAAAAAACACTCAAAATGAAACAAACATACACCTGTACACACAAACATACATACATAGGATCTGTATATGTGTTCTGTATAATACATCACTTACATTTCTTCAGTCCTGATTTCAACCTACACTCTCCACCATGATCCACACTGTGGAAGAAGCAGAAGAACAGTCATTCAGTGACATACTATCTGTCATACACACACACACACACACACACACACACACACACACCATCTCCCCTCTATCACACACAAACCCCGATATTTCCCATCACACACTCATCATAAACCACACACAACCATATCACACACCACACACACAAACATACCTATCAACCCGCAATACACACACACGCAACACATCTCCCGACCTCATACACACCACACTAGGGTTTGACTATTAATCAAATTCTGATCTAAATTGCAGTATAGACATAGGCAATATTTTAAACCCAAACTACTGTAATTTCTAAAATATTTTGAGTGGACAGGCGTCGTCCATCAGTCATCAGTGTTTTTAATGTGTTTGGTCCATTGACATTGCAATGTTGCCTTACCTATACTATTCATCATATTGGCTGCTGTTTTTCTACTGATGTTACCCTACAGAAAAAATGCATGTGAAACACAAAGATGCATGTACCATATCTGTAAATAATCAGTGTTTCAGCAAACAAATGAAGGAGCCAAATGAACAGCACCATTCACCACTGCAAATTGGTTTCCAACATTCAGAAATAGTCACTTGTGAGGGCTTGTTGTTATTCCCATAATTCTACTGGGGGACTTCAATGCACGTGTGGGCAATGATGGAGACACCTGGAGAGGCGTGATAGGGAGGAACGGCCTCCATGATCTGAAATTGAGTGGTTGTTTGTTGTAAGAGTTCTGTGCTAATCATGGATTATCTATAACGAACACCATGTTTGAACATAAGGATGCTCATAAGTGTACGTGGTACCAGAGCCCCCTAGGCAGAAGGTCGATGATCGATTCTGTGATTGTGTCATTGGATCTGAGGCCGCATGTTTTGGACACTCGGGTAAAGAGAGGGCCGGCACTGTCAACCGATCACCATCTTGTGGTGAGTTGGGTCAGTATGACTCTGGACAGACAGGGAAAGCCCAAAGGTGTAGTGCGGGTGAACTGGTAACGTCTGGAGGAGGCCCCCGTCCGAAAGATCTTCAACTCACACCTCCGGCTCAGCTTTTCTGGCATCCCTGTGGAAGTTGGGATCATTGAACCTGAGTGGTCGATGTTCAAAGCTTCCATATCCAGTTTGGGGAAGCCATGAAGAAGGACTTTTCGGCACCAAGGTGCTTCTGGAAAACCATCCGCGACCTAAGGAGGGGGAAACGGAACCATCCAAGCTGTGTACAATAAGGATGGGACATTGTTGACCTCAACTGAGGAGGTAATTGGGCAATGGAAGGAACACTCTGAGGAACTCCTTAATCCCATTAGCATGCCCTATATAGTAGAGGCAGAGCTGGAGGCTGATTGGGAAGCATCGTCAATCTTCTTGGCAGAAGTTACCGAGATGGTCAAACAACTCAATAGGGGCAAAGCTCCGGCGATTGACGAGATCCGTCCAGAAATTTTGAAAGCTTTGGATGTGGAGGGGATGTCTTGGATGACACGCCTCTTCAACATTGCGTGGGAGTCGGACAGTGCCTAAGGAGTGACGGTCCCACTGTTCAAAAAGGGGGACCAGAGGGTGTGTGCCAATTACAGGGGTATCACACTTCTCAGCCTCCCTGGAAAAGTCTATTAAAAGTTGCTGGAAAGGAGGGTTTGGCAGATAGTCGAACCTCAGATTGAAGAGGAACAATGCGGATTCTGTGCTGGTTGTGGAACAACCGACCTGCTCTTTACTCTTGCAAGGATCCTGGAGGGCGCCTGGGAATATGCCCATCCAGTCTACATAGGTTTTGTGGATCAGGAAAATGATAGAGTGACTCCTCCGGGTAGGGAATGAGGCGTTCCCCAAGTAAACAAGTTCAAGTACCTCTCGGCCTTGTTTACAACTGAGGGGACAATGAAGCGGCCGACTGGCCGGTGAATCGGAGCAGCGTGGGTGGTATTGCATCCACTTTACTGCACCGTTGTGAGCAAAAGAGAGCTGAGCCCGAAGGCAAAGCTCTCTATATACCGATACATTTTCATTTCTACCCTCACCTATGGTCAGGAAGGCTGGGTCATGACCAAAAGATCTAAATCACGGGTACAAGCGGCTGAAATTAGTTTTCTCTGAAGGGTGGCTGGTGTCTTTCTTAGAGATGGGGTGAGAAGCTCAGTCATCCATGAGAAACATGGAGGAGAGCCCTTTGCATCGAAAGGAGCCAGTTGAGGTGGTTCGGGCAACTGGTAAGGATGCCCCCATGCCTCCTTCAGGATCCTTTGGTAGACAGCAGAATTCCAGGTTGCATTTACCAGAGCAAGTCTTCCAGGTCCTGAAGCAGCAACACAGGCCCAGACCATCACACTACCACCACCATATTTTAATGTTGGTATGATGTTATTTTTCTGATACTGATACTGTTACTTTTACACCAGATGTAATGGGACACACACCTTTCAAAGAGTTCAACTTTTGTCTCGTCAGTACACACAGTATTTTCACACAAGTTCTTCGGGATGTTTTCTTAATTTTCTTTTTGCTCAGCAGTGTTTTTTGTCTAACTCTGCCATGCAGGGCATTTTTGCCAAGTCTCTTTCTTATGGTGGAGTCATGAACACTAACCTTAACTGAGGCAACTGAGGCCTGTAGCTCTTTGGATGTAGTTGTGGGGTCTTTTGTGACCTCTTGGATGAGTCGTCACTGCGCTCTTGGGGTAATTTTGGTCGGCCAGCCACTCCTGGGAAGGGTCACCACTGTTCCATGTTTTTGACATTTGTGGATAATGGCTCACACTGTGATTCGCTGGAGTCCCCAAGCTATAGAAATGGCTTTATAACTTTTCCAGACTGATGGATCTCAATTACTTTCTTTCTAATTTGTTTCTCAATTTCTTTGGATCTCTGCATGATGTCTTGAATTTGAGGATCTTTTGGCCAACTTCACTTTGTCAGGCAGGTCCTATTTAAGTGATTTCTTGATTGAGAACAGTGGTGGCAGTAATCAGGCCTGGATGTGGCTAGAGGAATTAAACTCAGATGTGATAAACCACAGTTGAGTTGTGTTTTAACAGGGGGGCAAACACTTTTTCACACAGGGCCATGTGGGTTTGGATTTTGTTTTCCCTTAATAATAACAATCTTCATTTCAAAACTGCATTTTGTGTTTACTTGTGTTATATTAATACTAAAATTTGTTTGATGATCTGAAACATTTCAATGTGACAAACATGCAAACAAATAAGAGATCAGGAAAGGGGCAAAAACTTTTTCACACCAATGTATATGAATAAGAAAACATTGGATGACCAATTGTAAACCGCTGGTCTGCCACTCTACACTTACTCTACCTCTGCTTTACAATTTTTCTACTGCTGCTTCATATCTCTTCTAACGCTGCTCTAGAACTCTAACACTGCTCCACATCTTTACTGCTGCTCTACTTCTCTTTACCTCCTCTATCACTTCTTCCCCCCACACCTCCTCAATCACTCTACTCCTGTAAAATATGGTGGAGGCAGTGTGATGGCATGGGCATTAATGGCTTACAATGGCACTGGGTCACTAGAGTTTTTTATTGATGTGACTTAAGACAGAAGCAACCAGATATATTCTGTGTATAAAGATATATTGTCTGCTCAGATTCATACAAATTCAGTTGATATAAAGGCGCTTTACATTACATATGACAATAGCATTGTCATATACTATTGTCAAATACTATGACAATAGTATTGTCATACTCTGCTCATTGAAACAACCACACCGTCTTTTACCAGAGCAGGAAATATTGTGGGTCTCTGTATCCCCCCAAAAAAATCTATCAGTTTTGGCTCAAATCTTCCTTGGTCTACCTGACCATGGCTTGGTATGATATGTAAATGAACAGTACTGACTGCCATTTTCAGGGCTTTGGATATTATTTTATATGATTTTCCATCTTTATAAAGTCCTATTACCTTGTTACGCAGGTCTTATCTGCTCCCCGTGGCTCAGAATCTAGCCTGCTCATTGCATCCAGATGAGAGTTAACAAACTCATTGACTATTTATGCACAGACACTAATTGCCATTGAAAAAGTCACAGGTGTAGAAAATTCTCCTTTAATTGTAATTTTCACCAGTGTGTGTCACCTTGTGTGTCTGTAACAAGGCCAAACATTCAAGGGTATGTAAACTTTTGACAAGGGCCATTTGGGTGATTTCTGTTAATATTATGAATTTAAAAAAGAGCTAAACAACTATGTGATAATAAATGGCTTAATATGATCACCTTCCTTCAATAACAGACCGTTTTTTGCATGATCAGTCATATTTTCAAAATCCATGACAAAATTTCACAATTTCTGCCAGGGTAAGCAAATTTATGAGCACAACTGTATAGTCATTCAAAATAGGCCACACAGACACATTTGTTCAGGAGCAGAAAAGTTGACGGTATAGTTATTACTAGTGACATCAAAGACAGAAGAGATGATGTCTGAAAATATGAATGAGTTTTCCTCACAATTATCCTGTGTGATATACAGTCCTCTGCAAAGGTATTGGAACAGCAAAGCAAATTCCTTTGTTTTTGTTTTTCACTGAAGACATTTGGGCTTAAGGTCAAAAGATATGTGTGAGACAAGAGTTCAGAATTTCAGCTTTCATTTCCTGGTAATCTAGATGTGTTAAACAACTCAGTACATACCACTCTTTGTTTGAACCCACCCATTTTTCAAATGAGTAAAAGTATTGGAACATGTTACTGACAGATGTTTCTTGTTGCCCAGGTTTTGCCTTTTAGGTTGATTGTTCAAACATTAAATAGCTCTGCATGACAAGTCTAAGCTTCCATCCTTGTTTTAAACCTATAAAGACTGCATTTCTTGTTAAAGAGGATAAACCAACATGAAAAGCAGACAGCTGTCTATGGGACAAAAGCAAGCCATTGTCAAGCTGAGAGAATAAGGAAAATCGACCAGAGCCATTGGACAAACATTGGGCATAGCAAGCACACATTTGGAATGTCCTGGAAAAGAAAGAAACTACTGGTGTACTGAGCAACAGACGTCGAACAGGTCGGCCTAGGAAAACAACAGTAGTAGATGACAGACATATTGAGAGAAAACCCCCAAAACATCAGTAAGTGACATCATCAACGACCTCCACAGTGCAGGGGTGAAGGTATCACAATCCACTGTTCAAAGTAGACTCAGAGAGCAGAAATATAGAGGCCACATCACAAGATGCAAACCACTCATCAGCAGTAAGAATCGGAAGGCCAGATTGAATTTTGCTAAGAAGTACAGAGATGAGCCGCAAAAGGTCTGGAACACAATCTTATGGACTGATGGGACCAAGATTAATCTTTACCAAAGTGATGGAAAGTGGGGAGAAAGAAAGGAACTGCTTATGATCCAAAGCATACAAGCTCCTCTGTGAAGCATAGTGGAGATAATGTCATGGCTTGGGTGTGCATGGCTGCTTCTGGAACAGGCTCATTAATATTTAATGATGATGTAACTGATGATGGTAGCAGAAGAATGAATTCTGAAGTGTACATAAATATTTTGTCTGCCAATTTACAAAGAAATGCATTGATCACTAATCACTAATCAAGAGGAATTGTATCATGCAGCAGGACAATGACCCAAAGCACACTGCCAACAAAACAAAGGACTTCATCAGGGGAAAAAAGTGGAAGGTTTAAGACAGGCCAAGTCAATCACCTGGCCTTAAACCAATAGAGCATGCATTTTACCTCCTTATGAGGAGACTGAAGGGAGAAATACACGAAACAAACAAGAACTGAAAGAAGGCGCGGTAAAAGCCTGGAATAGCATCACAAATGTAGAATGCAACAGTTTGGTGATGTTGATGGGTCGCACGCTTGAGGCAGTTATTGCAAGCCAGGGTTATGCCACCAAATATTAAATGTTATTTACTTTAAGATTATTTGTTCCATTACTTTTGCTCAACTAAAAATGCTGTGGTCTAATACAAACGGTGATATGTCCTAAGTTGTTTAACACATCTAGATGTGAGTATGTCACGTCCTGACTATGCCCCTAGCCATCTTCGCACTGGCTGGGGCCATAGTCAGGACGTGGCCAATAGAGGTGCCATCTGCTTTGAGTTTGTTTGTTTCTGTTATACATTCCTTTATTAAAAGATGGATTATACCCACCGTTTTGCCTCTGCCAATCTGTCCAAACCCCAGACGTATGACAGAGTACCTGGAAATGAAAGCTGAAATTCTGAACTCTTGTCGCATACTCATCTTTTGATCTTGAACCCAAATTTCTTCAGTGACCATTATAAACAAAATAATTTGCCTTGCCGTTCCAATACTTTTGGAGGGGACTGTATCAGTGTACTTGGACCTTTCAACTGTGCTCATGATACACAAAATAAGTACAGGTAGGCAGGTCTGTATTTGGCCACATATTACATGGCGCAAAAAAAAATATGACATCTTTATATTACATTATTGATTACTTATAGAGAAAACTGGACATACTTGAGTTGCTCCAGTCTCCAGTGTGGATCCTCCAGTCCAGCAGAGAGCAGTCTGACTCCCATGTCTCCTGGGTGATTGTAGCTCAAATCCAGTTTTTTCAGATGGGATGGGTTTGACTTCAGCGCTGAGACCAGAGAAGCACAGCCTTCCTCTGTGACCAGACAGCCTGACAGCCTGTTGAGAGTCAATCATGATTTCACAAACTGCTTCTATAATGATAAACACAGATGAAATCATACACTGACCCTTTGCCGAAGTAAAGACTTATGAACACTTGACTCGTTCTGTTTAATTGTTCAATTGAATGGTTGTTTCATTCATTGGAATGACTGGCAGCGGAGTTTTACCCAACCACGGAATAGGTTCGTTTTACGTTCGCAAAGAAAAATCTATCAAGACAGTATCTTTATAAAGACATGTTTGTAACAGATAATTGAACATATGGTAGGCTGCAAAAATGATGCAGAAGTTGGTTGTTGGTTAGTGGAAAGGGAGTAAAGCCAATGCGCTATCCAGTAGAAAAGAAGGTTATGTACCAAAAACTGTAGCAGCACAAAGAACTGAGCCTATCTGAGTCACTCTGGAACAGGTTGGGCAGCTGGTACAAATGAAACTTTGAACGGCACCAATGAAGCACAAACAAACGAGACGAATTTGAAGTAGGTCGGGGGTGGCTGAATGATCTCAGAATGATCAGTGAAATATTCTTTCATGTCTACATAATGATAGCAGCACAAACCAAAATTTGAACAGGACAAACTAGCACAAATGGACCACAAACGATTGAGCCTATTTTTGAGACAAATTGGAGTTGAATTATCTGAAAATAATCTGCAATATTTTTGCCCTTCTCATTTTGTCATGTTGATCCTGTTAGTTGTGGAGTGTTTCCTTCCAGGGCTGCAGGGAAATATGACAGGATTTGGTCTTTACCAGGGATGGAGGCTTGGACCTGCTAGCAGCTCAGATCAGGTAGAGGTGGAAACACAGCAGATGTTTCTATTCCCCTTCTGTTGTGTTGTTTATTGTTGTGCTGTCAGTTACTCACCTCAGAGTCTCCAGTCTACATTGTGGATCCTTCAGTAAAGTCGAGAGCTGCTTCACTCCTGTATCCTTCAGGTCATTGTTACTCAGATCCAGTTCTTTCAGGTGTGAAGGGTTTGACTTCAGAGCTGAGACCAGAGAAGCACAGCCTTCCTCAGTGATTCCACAACCAGACAGTCTGGAGAGAGATTATCATGTCACAAACAGTAGAATAGTTCAGAATATTCTCTTTAGAATAGCCTGTATATGTTATATCATTGTCATGTCAACTCTAGTCAAGCGCATGCTTTTAACACTAGAACCGCCAGGCCTTTCATACCCTCAGTATCCGCCAGAGCTGAATGCTGTTTGGCGTCAATAGCATATTATTATTGTCCCTATTAGCATGGACATTCTCCTTTGCAGCATCACCATCCAGCCAGAGCATCAGTTCATCCACTGGGTCATTATCAAACTACACTGCTCAAAATAATTATTAACAGTTTATTAAGGTACCTGGATGAAAGTCAGGGCACCGTTGACTAGCAAGTGGAGGTCTGTGCAATGTTTAAAAAAATGCCTCCACACACCATCGCTGACCCACCACCAAACCCATCATGCTGAATGATGTTGCAGGCAGCTTAACCCTGGAGGAACTGGAATGCCTGTACAACCTGAATGGGCTGAATGTACTGCCTTGTGCTACCAGTGTAAAAACATTTATTTCTAGACATTGTTTGTATTCTTTCATGGAAAACTTCTAAATAACAACTTTACAGATAAATTACTTTTTTTACCCAAACACACATTGCATGTTGGGTAAGCCTTTTAAAATATTCACGATTTAGAAAAGTTCTGCCTATGTTGGTCAGCAATTTACACCTCTGGGATGAATCTGCAATAAGTAATGTAGGTTATGTTGCTAGAATTTATAATCTGTTTAGATCTGTACATTTAAAATCATTAATTGTTAAGATCTCTTAAATGTATGTTAGGTTACCTTCAGTTAGCTAACATTTATTCCAACTACTTGTTAGTGTATTGTGCTTATAACAGAACAGTCTTAATATTAAAACTACAAATTTTACTTGTATGTTTGTTGTAGATGAATCCTGCTCGCAAAGGAGCAGGATTTATATGTAAACCTTTGGGGTGTTAGCTAACTTGGCAGCCTGACGTCGCTGGTCTAGTTTACATGACTGGTTTGTGTTATTGTGGCTACACATACTTGCCGTTGATGTTGTTGAACTTGCAAGATAGTCAGCTGAGAATATATATATTTTGTCAACTGGCTAGTAGTCAATTTATGTGACAACTACGCCATCTGCTGCCCATCCTCCCCCTGCAGGAGGCAGGCTTCGCGCTCGATGTCACCGGCCTTCTGACACAACCGCCCATCTCATCAACTCATCACACCTCTTGTTTAGCGCACCTGATCATCATCCACAGTCATTCCCCCCAGTATATATGTTCCCTCTGCGCCCTTTGTCTTTGTGTGTTATAGTCTAACCTAGACGAGCATGGTTAAACTCAGATTAAATGAATCTCAACCAAACGACTACGCTATCCGCTCCTCCTTGTTTTATACCATGAGCTGACAATTTAGAAATAATATTTTCATTGTAATGTTGCATTTGTAGTAATTCATTGTGTAACGGTTAGGTTGTGAATCTTTTCCTTGCACGCAGAGGCCTACAAAGCTATTTAACAATGCTGCATGTTGACAAACAACAAGGCATGGTACTGAAATCAATATTGTAGGATAAATATTTTATTGTACGATAAAGACTTTAAAAGAATTCAAGTTATTTGAGAAGGATAGCTTTGTTGGCCACAATCACTCTGCCGGTATTATGTGCACATCTGATTGAAGTTTCACAGACTCTAACATTTTACTTCTCTCCACGTGCCATGTACAATGCTAATGTCTCCAGCCTAGTCCAGACCATCCACTGGAATTTCGTTATCATATAGTAGGACCGATTTCATTGTTTGTTTTTACTTTATTGTCACTGACCCAGTGAAAAAGCCAGTGTTAAAGTGGCATTGTGAGTTCAGTTTAAAATAAAGTAGATTTATTTAGGATATTCTGATTAAGCAGCACTCTTGCACTGTCAGAGAAATAAATACTGATGTATTCCTCAGCGGGTCTTAATCGTGTGTCTCTTTGCCAAGATGTGCTCATATGTGCTCTCCAGTTGTGTAGATGGAGCAAACTATGTGGCACTTTCACACAAACCTATGGTTTGGTCACTTGTAGTACATGATTCCTTCAATAATCACAGATTATTAGCTAGATCGCATAAGAACCAACTTGTTTTTATGGACGGGAATTATGTGTTATTTGAGGTAGTTTTCAAATTAAATTGTTAATGGAATATATTTATCTCGGAAATATAAATCCCTCCCAAACAAAATACTTTTTAAATACTCATCAAATCTTTGCACACCCACACATCACATGGGAACTACAAGTTTAAGTCAGGCTTTAGTAAGATGTTTTATTTTATGGTTACCTCAGCTGAGCTTACAGATATTACATTAAAACAAAAAAGCTCAAGTAAAAAATGTGTTATATTGTTCTTGCAGTAAAATCACTATGTTGTAAATGGTATACAACACCTCTATAAAATAATAATAATGGAATGATCCTGATCTTGATGATTTTGATTTCAAATTAGCAACATTTAAATATTGTCACTCAACCGTTTATCCATGAATGAACGTGATTGAGTGATTTAAGAAAATATTTTGTGTATTCTGTCTTGTAGTCATTTTCACTGGTTCTAACAATGGAATATTATATGCATGTAGTAGTATATTTAACATTTTAACAGCTTTTGATATTAGCAATTTTTATAGAAAATGCCTGAAGCAAACAGTAAAATAACAGGAAAGCCCATGTAACTGCCAGCAGTTGGACTGTTCATATACAGACATAATTTTTTTAAATGGTAAAAACAACACTTTCTCCAATAAATGGTTGTGCACTTATAGACATTATCTGTTAAAATTTATTTTTTGCCGGGTGTGAGCTGCCGAGGCTCGGAAGAGAAAGAGTGGGACATGCTGCCTCCTTGGTGGCTTGCTTCTTGGCTGTCTTGGCGTTCATGTCGTTTTCACAAAGCACACATGCCAGATCCATTATGAGACATTGCTTGTACAGCACATGTGTGTTGATAGCAGCCATGTCTAAAAGGTTGTAAAACATTGCTACAGGCCAGCGATGAGTACCTCATTGTACAGAGTAGTCTTATCACCAGGACAAAATTACATTTTATTGATTGATCTGACCAAAATGACTACACATCTATGCTCTTCCCACCCTTTGCGCCACGGACATACAAGAGCTCAATTTGAGTTCATCAACAGAACTCCAATGTAGTTATTTTCTGTGCGCACGAGTAACAGCAGGCACGTGCACAGGTAAGACACAACATGCACAGAGCACATGCCCCTTTGCTATCTAGTGCCCTGTGCAGTTGGCATGTGCCCGTCTGCATCGCGCACACCAATGGGCATGTGGCGTCCGTCTTTTTACACGCGTCACTCCAATGGGCATGCATAATGCATTTTTTATGTGCGTCACTCACTCCAACACAACTTTAGTCTTTGTGAGCCGACAACTCCACCCACTTTTTCTGATTCAGCACATATGTTTTATATTAATGAATATTAAAAAGACGTAGCAACATTTCTGGGTTTAATATGAATAACATTATGAATTATTCCATGTAGATGAAAACTTAACTGGCTAAAACCTTCAGTATCTACATTATACTCAGCCTGAAATAAAACAGTTCACAGTTTTATTGGGACTGTTTCTGATGGGTTTTTGAAGTATGCATCCGTGCACGCATTTTGCGTCAGGATATACAAACACATTTGCTGGCTACCACATATAGTAGTTACGTTATTGTATGCCTTACCTAAAACTGTATAGGGTTATATTGCCACTACTTCTGAAATGGAAGAGTTCAGTCACGCTAGCAATTGCTAAATTCTTAGGACTATTCCAATAAGTTACTGGCTAATCAAGCTGCTTTGGCAGACTCACTAGCAATTGTTCAATTCTTATCAGAATTCCAGTAAGTTAGTAGATAAAGCCCATTACTGCCTAATATGCTGTTAAAATGTCCAGCGGCAAACGCCATACAGTTCATAGACATTATTTGTGGTGGAGGTATACTTAGTAAGAAATGTTGGTCAGTTTAACTGTATCAATATAATCCACAAATGGCAAATTAGCTGTTAAAACAACCAGTGGCAAAAGTATTTGTTCAGGGTAGACACAAGAGGCTATACTGACACCTTTCAAGTGTAGAGCTTTGTGGTGTAGTGGTTAACAATCCAACTTTCCATGTGGGCGACTCGGGTTCAAATTGTATATGGCACTAGAATGCTTTAAATCACCATTGTTGTAATTCAGTAAATATACTGTAGATGTTAGAGGGTTTGTGTGTGGGGTGAGTTCAAAAGGTTTATTTGTCATTTGCAATAACAAGTTCTGGCAATGAAAAGCTAGTTTTTCCTACTACTGACAGTGCAGTAAAAAGTTGAAAAAGTAACTGTAATTATAATATAAATATTTGAAGATAACACAAACGATCAATAATACCACTACAAAACATGCATCAATAATAATAACTATACAACTGCACAACTATAGTGCAATGTAAATGTGACAGGTGTGTATGATATAAAGTCGCAGGGTAATTTGCATGACTGTACTTACAAAGCGGTCCCGCAGGTTTTGATCACTGGCAACAACCCCAGAAGACCTTTCTCTGATGTGGAGTATTTCTTCAAGTCAAACACATCAATCTCCTTTTCTGAAGTCAGCAAAACAAAGACCAGAGCTGACCACTGTGCAGGTGTCAGTTCTTCTCTGGAGAGACTTCCGGATGTCAGGTATGTTTGGATCTCCTCCACTAGAGAATGGTCATTCAGTTCATTCAGACAGTGGAACAGATTGATGCACCTCTCTGAAGAGGGATTCTCCCTGATCTTCTCCTTGATGTACTTGACTGTCTCTTCATGGCTCTGTGAGCTGCTCCTGGTCTTTGTCAGTAGACCTTGTAAATGCTTCTGATTTGCCTCCAGTGAGAGGCCCAGAAGGAAGCGGAGAAAAAGGTCCAGGTGTCCAGTCTTACTCTGTAAGGCTTTATCCACAGCAGTCTTGTAGAATGTGACTTCAGGCTCTAACGATATCCAAACATTTCTGTCGGTTGATTGTTGTTCATCCATTAGATTGTCATTGTTGTTGATGATTGTGAGAAACACGTATACAGCAGCTAGAAACTCCTGAATGCTCAGATGGACAAAGCAGAACACCTTTTCCTGGTTCAGCCCACATTCCTCTTTAAAGATCTGTGTGCAGACTCCTGAGTACACTGCTGCTTCATTGATGTCAACAGAACACTCTTTCAAGTCTTCTTCATAGAAGATAAGATTGCCTTTGTCTTGCTGTTGAAAAGCCAGTTTTCCCAGTGTCAGAATGGTCTGTTTATTCCAGTGTGGATCTGTCTCTTTTTTCCCAGCATACTTTACATTTCTGTGTTTGGACTGAAACACAAGGAAATGTGAGTACATGCCTGTTAGAGTCTTGGGCAGCTCTACTTTATCATCTGTAGTCAACATGTGCTCAAGGATTGTAGCAACGATCCAACAGAAGACTGGTATGTGACACATGATGTGGAGGCTCCTTGATGTATTTATGTGTGATATGATTCTACTGGCCAGGACCTCATTACTGAATCTCTTCCTGAAGTACTCCTCTTTCTGTGGGTCATTGAACCCTCTCACCTCTGTCACCTGGTCAACACACTCTGAAGGGATCTGATTGGCTGCTGCAGGTCTGGTAGTTATCCAGAGGAGAGCAGAGGGAAGCAGATTCCCCTTGATTAGGTTTGTCAGCAGTACATCCACTGAGGTTGACTCTGTCACATCACAACATCTCTTGTTATTCTTGAAGTCAAGGGGCAATCGGCACTCATCCAGACCATCAAAGATGAACAGAACTTTGAATCTGTTGTATTTAGAGATTCTGTTTTTAGTTTCAATTGAGAAATGGTTGATGAGTTGAATCAAACTTAGTTCATCCCCTTTCATCAAATTCAGCTCCCTAAAAGGGAGTGAAAAAACAAATTGGACATCCTGATTGGCTTTTCCTTCAGCCCAGTCCAGAATGAACTTCTGCACAGAGACTGTTTTTCCAATTCCAGCGACTCCCTTCGTCAGCACAGTTCTGATATTTTTGTCTTGTCCAGATATGGGTTTGAAGATGTCATTACATTTGATTGCTCTCTCTGGTCTTGCTTTTTTCCTTGTTGCTGTCTCAATTTGTCTCACCTCATGTTCATTATTGACTCCTCCACTTCCACCCTCTGTGATGTAGAGCTCTGTGTAGATCTTATTGAGAAGTGTTGGGTTCCCTTGTTTAGCGATACCCTCAAATAAGCACAGAAATTTCTTCTTCAGGTTCGATTTTTGTTCTCGACAAATCACAGCAGGCTGACCTGAATTACAAAATAATACAGAATACTGTGTCTTAACAATAACATTATAGTTGGATTGAGTTATTATGTAGTATATTACACTCACCAAAAGGATTATTAGGAACACCGGTTCAATTTCTCATTAATGCAATTATCTAATCAACCAATCACTTGGCAGTTGCTTCAATGCATTTAGGGGTGTGGTCCTGGTCAAGACAATCTCCTGAACTCCAAACTGAATGTCAGAATGGGAAAGAAAGGTGATTTAAGCGATTTTGAGCGTGGCAATGTTGTTGGTGCCAGAAGGGCCGGTCTGAGTATTTCACAATCTGCTCAGTTACTGGGATTTTCACGCACAACCATTTCTAGGGTTTACAAAGAATTGTGTGAAAAGGGAAAAACATCCAGTATGCGGCAGTCTGGTGGGCGAAAATGCTATGTTGATGCTAGAGGTCAGAGGAGAATGGGCCGACTGATTCAAGCTGATAGAAGAGCAACTTTGACTGAAATAACCACAACCGAGGTATGCAGCAAAGCTTTTGTGAAGCCACAACACGCACAACCTTGAGGCGGATGGGCTACAACAGCAGAAGACCCCACCAGGTACCACTCATCTCCACTAAAATTAGGAAAAAGAGGCTACAATTTGCAAGAGCTCACCAAAATTGGACAGTTGAAGACTGGAAAAATATTGCCTGGTCTGATGAGTCTCGATTTCTGTTGAGACATTTAGATGGTAGAGTCAGAATTTGGCGTAAACAGAATGAGAAAATGGATCCATCATGCCTTGTTACCACTGTGCAGGCTGGTGGTGGTGGTGTAATGGTGTGGGGGATGTTGTCTTGGCACACTTTAGGCCCCTTAGTGCCAATTGGGCATTGTTTAAATGCCACGGCCTACCTGAGCATTGTTTCGACCATGTCCATCCCTTTATGGCCACCATGTACCCATCCTCTGAAGGCTACTTACAGCAGGATAATGCACCATGTCACAAAGGTGGAATCATTTCAGATTGGTTTCTTGAACATGACAATGAGTTCACTGTACTAAAATGGCCCCCACAGTCACCAGATCTCAACCCAATAGAGCATCTTTGGGATGTGGTGGAACGGGAGCTTCGTGCCCTGGATGTGCATCCCACAAATCTCCATCAACTGCAAGATACTATCCTATCAATATGGGCCAATATTTCTAAAGAATGCTTTCAGCACCTTGTTGAATCAATGCCACATAGAATTAAGGCAGTTCTGAAGGCGAAAGGGGGTCACACAGCTTTAGTATAGTGTTCCTAATAATCCTTTAGGTGAGTGTATAACCTCCTCAGTCTCTTCACTCTTTCTGTCTTCAGTGTTAAATAATTCAACACATCACATCTACAACTGGTCGTTAGGTGTTGTCTTAATTCAATAATAATAATTTAGTGACCTTAAACAGCTACAGTGGGGCAAAACAGTATTTAGTCAGCCACCAATTGTGCAAGTTCTCCCACTTAAAAAGATGAGAGGCCTGTAATTTTCATCATAAGCACACTTCAACGATGAGACAAAATGAGAAAAAAATCCAGAAAATCACATTGGAGAATTTTTTATGAATTTATTGGTAAATTATGGTGGAAAATATGTATTTGGTCAATAACAAAAGTTAATCTCAATACTTTGTTTTATACCCTTAGTTGGCATTGACAGAGGTCAACGTTTTTTGTAAGTAACAAGGTTTTCACACACTGTTGCTGATATTTTGGCCCATTCCTCTAGAGCAGTGATGTTTTGGGGCTGTCGCTGGGCAACACGGACTTTCAACGCCCTCCAAAGATTTTCTAGGGGGTTGAGATCTGGTGACTGGCTAGGCCACTCCAGGACCTTGAAATGCTTCTAACGAAGCCACTCCGTTTCCCGGGCGGTGTGTTTGGGATCATTGTCATGCTGAAAGATCCAACCATGTTTCATCTTCAATGCCTTTGCTGATGGAAGGAGGTTTTCACTCAAAATCTCATGATACATGGCCCCATTCATTATTTCCTTTACACGGATCAGTCGTCCTGGTCCCTTTGCAGAAATGCAACTCAGCATTCTTTCTCCTCCAAACACGAAGAGTTGAGTTTTTACCAAAAAGTTCTATTTTGGTTTCATCTGACCATATGACATTCTCCCAATCCTCTTCTGGATCATCCAAATGCGCTCTAGCAAACCTCAGACAGGCCTGGACATTAGCAGGGAGACACGTCTGGTGCTGCAGGATTTGAGTCCCTGGCGGCGTAGTGTGTTACTGATGGTAGCCTTTGATACTTTGGTGCCAGCTCTCTGCAGGTCATTCACTAGATCCCCCTGTGTGGTTCTGGGATTTTTGCTCACTGTTCTTGTGTTCATTTTGACCCCACGGGGTGAGATCTTGCGTGGAGCCCTGGATCGAGGGAAATTATCTGTGGTCTTGTATGTCTTCCATTTTCTTATAATTGCTCCCACAGATGATTTCTTCACACCAAGCTGCTTACCTATTGCAGATTCAGTCTTCCCAGCCTGGTGCAGGTCTACAGTTTTGTTTCTGGTGTCCTTTGACAGCTCTTTGGTCTTGGCCATAGTGGAGTTTGGAGTGTGACTGTTTGAGGTTGTGGACAGGTGTCTTTTATACTGATAACAAGTTCAAACAGGTTCCATTAATACAGGTAACGAATGGAGGACAGAGTAGCCTCTTAAAGAAGAAGTTACAGGTCTGTGAGAGCCAGAAATATGGCTTGTTTGTAGGTGACCAAATACTTATTTTACTGAGGAATTTACCAATAAATTCATTAAATATCCTACAATGTGATTCTCTGGATTTCTTTTCTCATTTTGTCTCTCATACTTGAAGTGTACCTATGATGAAAATTACAGGCCTTTCTCATCTTTTTAAGTGGGAGAACTTGCACAATTGGTGGCTGACTAAATGCTTTTTTGGCCCCACTGTATATACAGCTTTAACATGTTCCTCATAATGAAACATTCAAAAATAAATCAGACAACTCTTACATTTCTCCAGTGTGTAAGCAAGGTCTTTCTGGTTCATGTTTTTCAGGACATGCAGTGTGATCATCAGAGCCCCCTCTTTGGCACTGCTCTCCTGCTTCTCATTTTCAGGGTCCACACCTTCCTCATCCTCCCTCTGACTCTCAAAGCCTTCTGGGAGATCTGAACTCAGCATTGTCTTGAATTTCTTCAACTCTTTCCTCACAAATGTCATGATATGCTGTTCAAGTAACTGAAAGAGGCAGAGTAGAAAAGTTCACATCAGTCTGAATTAAAGTTAATTAATTATCAGAAAAATATTAACAAATTCATGAATAATTGAACAATTAACTTGAGGTAAACATAAAACAAATGTACATAACAGGACCACATACATTGAATATAGAGGACAGGTCTGTTTGATGACTCTGGACAGATTGACCACTGAGAATCTTAGACTCTGATCTCTCCTGTTGATCTCTGTGGACAAAACATGACTTTAGGGGGGATCAGAAATCACATGATGAATACCGGAGGGAAATGGGGAGGGTCATGCTTTTTCAATTTCAATCTTATGGAGGGTTTACAATTTTTTTTTAAGTCCAAGGGAGGGTCATTTTATAGTGAGGGGTATTAGGGAGTGGTTCAAAAAGTTTTCCACATGGGTTACTGGGGGACAGTTAGGGAAAGAGTTCAAGGTTATGTAACCATATGATAAATATAAATATATTATCTCTGACTCCATATTTTTGGTAAATAAATGTTATCGTAAATGACCATAGGCTGGAACTCCTCACTAAAATTTAGCTTCTCTTTTCGTCACAGGCTTAACATTAAAATGCAATGCGTTTCTGGGTCGATCTAGACTGGTCAGAAACCCAGAACTCAGGGATAACCAGTCTGGTCACTTCGACTTACTTATGTCAGAAGTGCCAGTAGGGACCCAAGCGCAGACTAGGAGAGGGAGAGAGACTATCAGGCAAAGTAGCCGTGGACGGGCCGGAGGTCGGTGCACGAGCGGGCAACAGTAGTACAGGCAGGGAGCAGCCATAGTAGTTGGAGACGGGCGAGAGGTCGGAACACTGTCGGGTAGCTGACATACAGGCAGGGAGCAGGCAGGATCGTCGGGGACAGGCAGGCGGTCGGTACACGGGAAGTCTGTACGTAGGAGTGTGAATCGCGAGAAAAAGCATGCAAGCATAGACCACGATCCGGCAGGGAAGAGACAACAGTGAACTGATGATATACTGCAGGGGAGGAGGTGAGTGGAAACAGGTGTGTGTGATTGCGGATTGGGAACAGTGAGTGGGAGGAAGATGAGCCGGAGCGATAATGGCTCATTGACGCGCGGACCCGCCTCCATGTAATCGTGGAGGCGGTGGTATGACAATGTATGTGTATGTAATTATCAGTAGCTCTACAAACTCGAGTGTGAAGGTGAATGAGGAGTACCTTAATAATCTACAGTGTGGCAAACAAGTTTTAGTCAGCCACCAATTGTGCAAGTTCTCCCACTTAAAAAGATGAGAGAGGCCTGTAATTTTCATGATAGGCACATTTCAAATATGAGAGACAAAATGAGAAAATAAAATCCAATTTTTTTTTAAATGAATTTATTGATAAATTATGGTGGAAAATAAGTATTTGGTCAATAACAAAAGTTAATCTCAATACTTTGTTTTATACCCTTTGTTGGCAATGATAGAGGTCAAACGTTTTCTGTAAGTCTTCACAAGGTTTTCACACACTGTTGCTGGTATTTTGGCCCATTCCTCCATGCAGATATCCTCTAGAGCAGTGATGTTTTGGGGCTGTCACTGGGCAACACGGACTTTCAACTCGCTCCAAAGATTTTCTATGGGGTTGAGATCTGGTGACTGGCTTGGTCACTCCAGGACCTTGAAATGCTTCATACGAAGCCACTCCGTTTCCCGGGCGGTGTATTTGGGATCATTGTCATGCTGAAAGACCCAGCCACGTTTCATCTTCAATGCCCTTGCTGATGGAAGGAGGTTTTCACTCAAAATCTCACGATACATGGCCCCATACATTATTTCCTTTAAACAGATCAGTCGTCCTGGTCACTTTGCAGAAAAACAGCCCCAAAGCATGATGTTTCCACCACCCATGCTTCACAGTAGGTATGGTGTTCTTTGGATGCAACTCAGCATTATTTTTCCTCCAAACAAGACAAGTTGACTTTTTACCAAAAAGTTCTATTTTGGTTTCATCTGACCATATGACATTCTCCAAATCCTCTTCTGGATCATCCAAATGCTCTCTAGCAAACCTCAGACAGGCCTGGACATGTACTGGCTTAAGCAGGGGGACACATCTGGCACTGCAGGATTTGAGTCCCTGGCGGCGTAGTGTGTTACTGATGGTAGCCTTTGTTACTTTGGTTCCAGCTCTCTGCAGGTCATTCACTAGGTCCCCCTGTGTGGTTCTGGGATATTTGCTCACCGTTCTTGTGTTAATTTTGACCCCACGGGGTGAGATCTTGCGTGGAGCCCTGGATCGGTGGAAATTATCTGTGGTCTTGTATGTCTTCCATTTTCTTATAATTGCTCCCACAGTTGATTTCTTAACACCAAGCTGCTTACCTATTGCAGCTTCAGTCTTCCCAGCCTGGTGCAGGTCTACAGTTTTGTTTCTGGTGTCCTTTGACAGCTCTTTGGTCTTGGCCATAGTGGAGTTTGGAGTGTGACTGTTTGAGGTTGTGGACAGGTGTCTTTTATACTGATAACAAGTTCAAACAGGTTCCATTAATACAGGTAACGAGTGGAGGACAGAGTAGCCTCTTAAAGAAGAAGTTACAGGTCTGTGAGAGCCAGAAATATGGCTTGTTTGTAGATGACCAAATACTTATTTTACTGAGGAATTTACCAATAAATTCATAAAAAATCCTACAATGTGATTCTCTGGATTTTTTTCTCATTTTGTCTTTCATAGTTGAATTGTACCTATGATGAAAAGTACACGCCTCATCTTTTTAAGTGGGAGAACTTGCACAATTGGTGGCTGACTAAATACTTTTTTGCCCCACTGTACATTCTAAAGTAATACATTTTATTCCAATCGAGTAATAAAGCTACAATACAAAACATAGTTGCATACTGTTAGATTCTGTATATTTTGTATCTACAAACAAAATGTAAGCACATTTTAGGTGAGAATCTTTATTTAGAATGAGTCCAAGATGTTGAGATGTTGATCTTCCATAGTTCTTACATATTCTGCAATAATTAGCAAGTTAACACAGTCTTTCATGCCAGGACACATAGGAGGCGGTCAGTGGTCAAAGCCAATCATTACACAGTCCAATATCCTCCAATAATAATGGTTAATCCTACATGGTACGCTTGTATGGTATGTTACAACCTCCCCTACTGTCCATGGGTCTATTGATAGAATCTATGACAGTCATATGTGCTGTTCCTAGCAGGAGTTCTGGACAGGGTGTGTGAGGCCCATAAGTAATGGCCACCACATCTTAGCTGTTGTCTGCTGTTCACCGTTAGTCAGCACTTATGCATTGCATTGTTTCTCATGCCCATATTCTATCAATACCAACACAATTTTTCACAACTTGAACACAACTAGTCTAAAAGTCTGCTAAGTATATCATAACTGTCTAAGACATTGCAGCACAACGGTATGCAAGGAGCTTCCGTTATTGATGAACTCCTAAATATGAATACGAAATATTTGTGTTGTAGTCAATGAGTTGGGAGGTCTCTTTAACGAAGACAAACTCAAATCACTTTTTGGAGACATGGCTATCCTAAAATCGGCATATCAACACTCCCCGAAATAATCATTAGCATTACTTTACCTTGGCAAACATAATGAATTTAAAGGACAGGAATTGTCCCACTTTATCAATGCAAAATGATCAAATAGACAGGGTGTTGCCAACAGTTCTTGTCAGATATGCAACACGGACAAACATTTAACAATGCTCTTGTGAGGTTTTACCCATAACCCCTACAATACAATAAAGCATATCAGAGATTCTGCCCTTTATAGGGAACAAGGGAAATCCAAACACTACAGATACATTTCCACAATATCATGTATTTAGTTACACTCCAGTTAACTCAGAGTTTCACACCACTCCAGATGAGTTTAGGAAGGTGGGGCTGATGGCCCACAACTGGTGTTCCAGAAATATAGAGCAGCACATGTAATTTAGAATCCCTGTTTAACATCACCAACGGTGTGTTGGAGACTTGGTACGGCCAGAAGCTTCTCTTCATTGAATACACTTCTCTTCCTCAACAGACATTTCTCATTATACAACAATTTAATTAAATAATCAATTACATTTCAGAAGACTTTTGGAATTTATTAACTGGCAGAACATGCCTTATTTTCATATCACCTTTCTACGAGCTATTCGATCAGTCTCTCTTTGTGCTATACCCAGATCATGGACATAGCGCAGTATCTAGTAGAAAAAGGGCTTGAAAAACTTTTTAATAGATCCAAAGATCTAGAGAACAGTCCATGTGGATGGTTACAGTATCAGTATGCATGTAGAGAACAGTCCATGTGGATGGTTACAGTATCAGTATGAATGTAGAGAACAGTCCATGTGGATGGTTACAGTATCAGTATGAATGTAGAGAACAGTCCATGTGGACGGTTACAGTATAAGTATGAATGTAGAGAACAGTCCATGTGGATGGTTAAACTATCAGTATGCCAACAAGTTGAATTACTCCTTTCCCCAGCGTCATGTAGAAAGGGAATGGTTTCAGGATCGCAAGCTACATGCCGATAATGGCTTTTAATATACAGACAATTATCAGGGACACAGCTTGTTGTATGAAAAACATATTGCTTCGCATAGTGGAAGAGGACTACAAAGAACAGGAAAAGGGAAGAGAAGAAGTGTCATGACTCCATGCAGGAAGTTGTACACCAGGTCACTGACACATGACCACATTATGACCACGGACTAACAGGTGAAGTGAATAACACTGATAATCTCATTAACATCGCACCTGTCAGTGGGTGGGAAATATTAGTCAGCAAGTGAACATTCTGTCTTCAAAGTTGATGGGCAAGTGTAAGGAGCTGAGTGACTTTGACAAGAGCCAAATTCTGATGACTAGATGACTGGGTCATCTCCAAAACTGCAGCCCTTGAGGGGTGTTCCCAGTCTGCAGTGGTCAGTACCTATCAAAAGTGGTCCAAGGAAGGAAAAGCGGTGAATCGGCAACAGGGTCATGGGTGGCTATGGCTCAATGATGCACAAGGGGAGCGAAGGCTGGCCTGTGTAGTCTGATACAACAGACAAGCTACTGTAGTTCAAATTGCTCGAAAAGTTAATGCTGGTACTGATAGAAAGGTGTCAGAACACGCAACGCATTGCAATTTGTTGTGTTTGGGGCTGTTAGCTGCAGACCAGCCAGGCTGCCAATGCTGACCCCTGTCCACTGCCGAAAGTACCTACAATGGGCATGTGAGCATCAGAACTGGACAACGGAGAAATGGAAGGTGAAAAAAGTGGGCGGCAAAAGTGGGACCTACACAATATTAGGTTGTTGTAATGTTATGGCCAATCAATATATAAGTCTATGCAGACAAATCAATACTCAGAACAGGTTCAGCAATCTAGGCCTAAATCCTACCAATGCTAAAAGGAGTTGAGTGATCTGAGAAATAATTCGATTTTGTACCATTTTAAGATTAATTCCAAATTGTTATTGAATTAATGTAACCAATGAATTTGATATATCTAGAGAGTACGACAATTACAGTAAAAGTATGAAAGATAACATTTCTCTGGAGATTCAAGATGTTTCTGAGAGCAGGTGGGGAAAATGCAAGAGAGCTTTTAAATGATCATATTGTAATCGGGCAGGGCTTGTGATAGTGATTAAAAAAATAAAAAAATGCAACAAAAATTATAATTGAAACTGGCGCTCTCTGTTTGCTGGAAGATGGGGATGTAGTTAGCCTATAATGCACAATGCTGCACTATGTGTATCAGCTGGTGGCATAGTTGTGTTATTTTTATGAAAATTGAAAAATTGCCTCGAATTTTCAGGTTCGATGAAATCTTTAACTTAACTTGCGTTTTACATATATGTGTGACAACTACGCCATCTGCTGCCCATCCTCCCCCTGCAGGAGGCGGGCCTCAGCGCTTGATATCACCGGCCTTCTGACACCACCGCCCATCATCAACCCATCACACCTGTTGTATCGTTTAGCGCACCTGATCACCATCCAGTCATTTTCCCCAGTATATATGTTCCCTCTGCTCCATCTGTCTTTGTGTGTTATTGTCCCACCATTGATGAGCATAAGTCAGCTCAGACTATTAAAATATATGAATAGCAACCTATCGTCTCCGCAGTCTGCTTCACCTCCGTCCTACGAACGGGCTGACAATATGTCTAATCTGTCATAGCATCAGATTATGGGGAACAAAATAAACAAATATGAAAATGTTGACAATCTCTTACCATACATTTTTATTACCTTTGATCTGCAGTAGAGTTTCCTTCTTTGAACTCTACTGGTCTACGTATAGAACTGTCACTCTTCATGGACAGACAGCTGTGTACCGGAGAGACTGGTCTCTTTTCATGGTCCCTGGAAATAATACAGTTAAATACAATACAAAACAGTGTTTTTGTTTATAGTGGACATGATTATTAGTGATTCACTCAGTCCCCTTACCCTGAGTTGGTCCTTCAAGCACAGGTAATTTTTTTAAAACCATCTATTATTCAGCTCTGTCTCAGTCATCAATTAGCATTATTAGCATCATAAAAATTTGTGAATGGGAACTGTACGTACCACTATCACAAAGCTGCATTGCAAGCGGAAAACTACAAAAAAAACTCCAAACTAAGAGAAATGCTGTTGTTAACCTCAAAGTACATGACAACTTTTCTAGAAAGGAAAGAAGAATGTGCTATGGTCTCTTAATTATGTCTGTACATTATGTCTGACTCTGAATATGAGCAGGAAGAGAAAATGTTGGGCATACTTGTTCTAATCATAATTGGCTGAATAGAAGCTTTGACAGCAGCTAAAGGGGGCGATGGTGAACACGTTAATCCTCAACCCTCGCCCAGTATATCCAGAGGCAATGTGTACTTTGTGTATTATAACATAGCAGTCGGAAGAATAACTTGCAATCTGTCATGTCTCCACAGGTTGAACTGGGTAACTTGATGGAATTGCATTCACCTTAAGTTCTCTAAGTGAAATTTTCCCTCAGAAATTGTATGTCTCCTTGGCAAAGTTGCTCCATTGATTCAGAGGTATTGTCCCAATTGCAGTGCAGGTAGAATTTAATTTAAACTCAACCCACGTGCAGACAAACAAGCAGGCAAAAGTCCACAGGGATACATCAAAGGTAATCCAGAGGTGAAATGTTTCCCTCAGAAATTGTATGTCTCCTTGCCAAAGTTGCTCCATTGATTCAGAGGTATTGTCCCAATTGCAGTGCAGGTAGAATTTTTTTTCAGCTCAACCCACGTGCAGGCAAACAAGCAGGCAAAAGTCCACAGTGATACAATCAAAGGTAATCCAGAGGTTTTAGATTGTATTGATCTAATACATAGAATAACACATCATAATCCTGCACAATGAAATTCTAATGACATGGCACACCACATCTAATTAGTAAGAATTAAGAAATATGTCAAACAAAAATATTGCGGAAAATATAAAAATGTTAAAAGCTAGGCAAAGCAACCTATCTTCACATAGCTTGTTAAGGTTAAAATTCGCAATAGATTACTGAATGTAGTTTGAAGTGTTTTGGAGAAGTTTTCCACTTGCAATTCAGCTTTGCAATAGCGGTATGAATCATGTACGTTCATGAATTTGGACAATGCTAGTAACGCTAATTACAAACGGTCAAGGAGCTGAATAATGGGTTGTTTGAAAAAAATCACTTTTATTTTCTCGAATATCTCTAGGTAAGTGAACTATCCCTTTAACTGTCTTGGTTGCATTATAAAATCAGATATTTTTTGTACGATTGAGGACGTAATTATTATAGAAAAATCTATACACAGCTGGAAATCAATCTATTCATTATACTAAAATACCTATAAGATCAATACATACACACCTGGGAAGTGTAAGTCAACAATCTAATCATTATACTCAAACACCTGCACTCATTTGTAATACATACTTTGAAAGTGTAAGTTAACAATGTCATTATTATACTAAAAACCCATAGCATCAATATTAAATATAAACCAGGAAAGTGTTGGTTAACAAACACCAGAAAACACCAGTACCTAGAAAATGCAAATAAATGGTGTATCTCCCTCCCTCAACCCCTCTCTCACCCTAAAGTTCCTTTTCTGAACTTCATAGGTTCAACCATAGACTTGTCACTCTTCATGGACACACAGCTTGGTACAGGGGAGGCTGGTCTCTCCTGATTGATTACCCTTCAACACAACAGAGGTAAATATTCAGTCACTTTTCTACTCTGAACTCTGATGTGGAAACCCATACTAAAACCAAATTATGATAATTTCACCTGTTAGCTGTGGTGCCATGTTGCCCAGAAATATTCATTTTAGAGGCAGTGTCCCCCTCCTCACTATCCACAGAGAGACTCATTTTAGAGGCAATACCTCACTTCTGTCTATCTGCTTAGACCTGTATGCACATAATGGAAACAAAGAATAACCAAAAGAATTACCCAAACTACTATGATCAAAGAAATATCATTCAGTAATAAGCATGGAATTGAACTATGCTTTGACTGCCATATGATGACACAGAAAAACTGGTTCACTTTCATTTTGTGAAAGCGGGCTGAATAAAGTAGCAGCACCTTAAGACAGCTAATGACTTACCTCAAGTGGTCACTCTCTGAGCTTTGTTCTTTGATTAATCATTTTGATTATTTTTTTTTCAAGATGAAATAAAATATGAAATTATACTATTTTGTACTGCTCCATTAGATCAAAATGTATCCTGTACAATAACTTTACTTTCAGTTTGAACTGTGCTAACAAAAGTTAACAGTAGGAGGAGCTAACAGACATTTGATTTCCTTATAGTATCTGTTTTAGAAACCTTGATATGTGAAGTATGCGACATGAAAATGATATTGTCATGGAGATCAAGTGTGCGCAGTATTGTTGTTATAAGTTGTTACTTACTTGGTATATATGTATATATAAATGTGTAGAATGCATAAATGTAGACTGTCTATATGAACGTAGTGTATCAGGGGCCTGGCCCACCCATACCAGAACCTGGCCCACCCAATTGAGAAGTTTTGACATGCAGTGTTTAAAAAGACAATTTCTACAATCCCGTATCCAAAGATTTTGGGACCCTGCTTAGAATGCAAAGATGTGATAATCCAGTAACCCGATATGTAATAGTACAAAGGCAACATATCAAGTGTTGAAATTGAGAAATGTCATACATTTTTTATTTGATGCCAGCAACACGTTTCAAAACTGTTGGGTCAGAGGCAGTTTACCATTGTGTTGCATCACCTCTTCTTTTAGCAACATTCTATAAGTGTTTGGTAACTGAGAATAACAATTGCTGTTGTTTTAAATGTGAAATGTATTCCCATTCTTGCTTGATAAATGATTTTAGCTCCTCAACAGATTGGGGTTTCCTTTGTCATATATTTTGCTTCATAATGCGCCAAATGTTTTCAAGGAGTGACAGGTCTGGACTGCAGATAGTTGTAAAATATGCAGAATGTGGTTTGGCATTAACTTGCTGAAATAAGCATATGCAGAATGTGGTTTGGCATTAACTTGCTGAAATAAGCAAGACCTTCCCTGAAAAAGACTTTGTCTGAATGGCAGCATGTTGCTTCAGAACTTGTATATATTGTTCAGCATTAATTGTGCCCTGCTAAAGCATCCCCAGATCATCAGCAATCCTCCACCAAATTTCACAGTGGGTTCGAGACTCTGTGGCTAGTAGGTTTATTCAGGTTGTTATTCCAGCGCAACCTACAGAAAAATTATCTAAACAGAGATATTTCCGTTGTTCTCATTATCTAAGTACATTCACTTCCAATGAAACGTACATTCATATTGTAATTGTTAAAGCTCAGATTCTACAGACTCCATGCAAAATCTCACCTCATGGAGTTGCAATGATCATGAGAACAATGAGGAATGAGCCCAGAACTACACGGGAGGATCTTGTCAACGATCTCAAGGCAGCTGGGATCATAGTCACCAAGAAAACAATGGGTAACACATTACACCAAAGGACTAAAATCCTGCAGCGCCATCAAGGTCCCACTGCTCAAGAAAGCACATGTACAGGCCCGTCTGAAGTTTGCCAATGAACATCTGAATGAGTCAGAGGAGAACTGGGTAAAAGTGTTGTGATCAGATGAGACCAAAATCAAGCTCTTTGGCCTCAACTCGCCATGTTTTGAGGAGGAATGCTGGCTATGACCCCAAGAACACCATCCTCACCATCAAACATGGAGGTGGAAAAATTATGCTTTGTGGGTGTTTTTCTGCTGAGGGGCAGGACAACATCACCACATTAAAGGAATGATGGACGGGGCCATGTCCCATCAAATCTTGGGTGAGAACCTCCTTCCCTCAGCCAGGGCATCGAAATGGGTCTTGGATGGGTATTCCAGAATGACAATGACCCAAATACACGACCAAGGCAACAAAGCTGTGGCTTAAGAAGAAGCACATTAAGGACCTGGAGTGGCTTAGCCAGACTCCAGACCTTAATCCCAAAGAAGATCTGTGGAGGGAGCTGAAGATTCGAGTTGCCAAATGTGAACTGGGAGAAGATCTGCAAAGAGGAGTGGGACTAAATCCCTCCCAGATTTTCAGGCTACGCTAATCTTCCGCTGCCCAAATTGTAAGTCGATGCTACATATCATTTTGTAATGAATGGTAGCTGGGCAAGTGGCTTTGGTATGTGTATCGTGCCCTTTATCTGGGAGAGCTGTTGCTGCCATCTTTACATCCTTTGTTGACACTTGCTACGTTGGCAGTTGCTAAAGGAATGCTAAAGGAATGCTATGTAAAGCTACGTAGGTTGCACTGAGAGATATTGTGTGATAGTAGTTATGATAGGTTGGCAACTGTCACTTTTGATGATTGATTGACATGTGGGTGGAACTTCCAATTTGGAGGTGGGACTTTCAGTGTGACATATGAACAACAGTGGTACTTCCTGTGTGACGTATGTTAGGAGTTATGACATATGCATGTCCAGGGGATGAAATATGGTCCCAGACAATTGGTGTTAAGATAAAGGCTATGTGTGTGCAACATATGGTCTATAAACACTGGGTGGTACCCTTTCATGTTTTACAATGTGATCGGTGACTATCTTGGTCTGTGTATTTAACCCCAGTGTTGGTCATTCAGACAAGCCTGAGTAAAATGTATACGTATAGTTGGACATGTACATTACAAAATATAACGGATTCCACAGCGATCAACAGTGGATTTGAAACACCGGTGAAACATGAGTTCATGGCAAGTGGAAAGTTGGAGAATGCGGGAGATGGCGGTGCAGTCCGTCACCTCACCGTCACAGTAACAAGGTAATGGAACTGTTTAAAGATGGAAAACAATATAAAAAAGATTCAGGGATCTCTTGATACCAAGCCACGGTCAGGTAGACCAAGAAAGATTTCAGCCTTAACTACCAGAATAATCATTTTCTGGGGTACAAAAAACCCCACAGGTTCCCTCAGGAGAAATACAGGCTGCTCTGGAAAAAGACAGTGTGGTTGTTTCAAGGAGCACAAATGATAATACTTGCACAAGAATTAGCTGCATGGTCGAGTTGCCTGTAAGAAGCATTTACTGCTACAATGCCACAAAAAAGCCTGGTTACAATATGCCTGAAAACACCCCGACACGACTCACAGCTTCTGGCAAACTTTAATTTGGAGTGACGAGACCAAAAGAGGGCTTTACGATCACAACCATAAACGCTATGTTTGGAGAGGGGTCAAAAAGGCCTATAGTGAACAGAATACCATGCCCACTGTGAAGCATGGTGGTGGCTCACTGATGTTTTGGGGGGGTGAGCTCCAAAGGCACAGGGAATCTTGTGAATATTGATGGTAAGATGAATGCAGCGTGTTATCAGAAAATATTACCAGACAAATACTACCATTTTCCTTCTTCTGCACGAAAGCTGCACATGGGACGCTCTTGGATTTTACAGCATGACAATGACGCTAAGCACAAGGCTCAGTTGACCCTCCAGTGGTTACAGCAGAAACATTTGAACAGTCTGGAGTGGCCATTACAGTCTCCTGACCTTAATATCATTGTGCCACTCTGGGAAGATTCCAAACATGCGGTTCATGCAAGACGATCAAAGACTGCATGACCTGTAGGCATTTTTCTAAAACAAATGGGCAGCTATACCACCTGCAAGAATTCTGTTACAAAAGACTGCATGCTGTCATTCATGCTAAAGGGGGCAATACACAGTATTAAGAATTAAGGATATGCAGACTTTTGAACAGGGGTTAATTTTTTCTTTGTTGCCATGTTTTGTTTAATGATTGCTATATTTCTGCATATATATTCTTAATTCTCACTACGTAGTTGTCGGGTTCCATGTCACAAGAATTTCATTGTGCAAGATGACGTTGTGTTGTTCGGTGCCTTTGACAAATAAACCTTGAACTAGACCTGGTCAAGTTTGTGGCAGAAAGGGCCCTTGACAACTTGTTGAAGTCCTTTGGTTGTTTTGAATGCATCTGCAAAGATGATCAAACTAAGAATGCATATTCCTTCAGAATTTAATCGAAAACCCAGATCTCTGAAAGAATCCGACCGGTGAAAAGCAACTGAGTATCGGACATTTCTCTTGTACACTGGGCCTGTCTGCCTTAAAGAGCATCTCCCAAGAGTTACAAGAACTTCATCATGCTTCTGTCGCCATGACCATTCTCCTTGTGTGCAGAATATGCTGACTGTGCTAAAGACCTCCTGGTGCTGTTTGTGGACGAATGCTGCTACCTGTATGGGAAAGAAAATGTCACATATAACATGCATGGCCTAATCCATCTCAATCATGAAGCACAGGCATTTGGTGTGCTTGATAACATCTCCTCCTTCCCCTTTGAGAGTTTTCTTGGTCAGCTGAACAGAATGGATAGGACATCTTATATGACTTTAGAACAAGTCATATAGAGACTGTCAGAAAGAGAGAACATGGAAACAACCCAGTCAAAAGCTAAACAAGGACTGCAAAAGGAGCATCATGACAGTCCAGTTCCAAATGGTCTTACTGTGTAAAGGCAGTGTGACAAAATACAGTTCAAATGGTTCTCGTGGACAGGTCTACAGGCAACAACTGCATCCAGTTGAGGAACAAGGAGGTTGCTCTGGTGGAAAACCTTGTAGTGGAAGAACATGGAGAGATTTTCATAGTGTACACAACATTTAGGACCTTTTTTCTTACCCCCCTGCTATCATCCAAGCTGGACATTATCCACCTGTCTAGACTGGAGAATAAACTTTATACCCAATCTACAAATGTGTTCAGAAAGTTTGTTCTAGTCCCATGCAAAGAGGGCTTTGCTAGGATGTTACTCCATGTGTAGGCTGCTAGCCTTTACTTTTTATAATTTATCTGATACATATATATTAAAAAATTTTACACCATTCCAACACCAAAATAAATATAAATTTTTGTTGGCAAGGACTCCAAATAAGAATACCACAACACTACGGATTCTTTTAAACCACTTGGCTCTCAACAAACAGTTTAATAATGGTAGCTTGACTTAGTTTATACATGTATGTAAAATTGTCAAAATAGTTAACGGAGGGCAGGAATGATTAAATGCAGGGACTAGACCATTTGTATCGTTTCTAAACACCCGTTACAGTTCTTTGTCATGGCTCGTCCAATCTGGGCCACCAAAAGTGGCTACGTGCAAACAATTGAATTTTCACAGTCCCCATGTGGCCCTCATGGAGTTGTTGCAAAACCTGTTATTGCAAAACTTGCATTTCCTGTGTATAATCACTCTCTTTCACCACAGCAAGCACCCTTGATAAGCGATTATCTCCTTTTTCCTCTGTAGGTATTGTATAAGATCTTTGCCGCAGGTTGTCCGCCAGCCAGACATGGCGTATTCATTGACTCCTGACAAAATTGGTTCTAGTCTTGTCTCAGGTTTAACCACTGAGCGGGTCACAGATAAGGCTTCCAGCTGCGAGGCTTGAACAACCTCCACAGCATCCAGTCTTGACTTCTTCTATCCCAAGTTCGTCTAGATGGTCCATCAGCATTTGTGTGTTGAGTTTTCTGAATATACACAATGTCATTCTGACAATCTGCAAAAAACAATGCATACCGGTGTAGGAATACTTTTTCGTGGCCTTAGAATTGACAACAATGGCTGGTTGTCTGTCACTATTGTAAATGTCTGCCATATACAGTCCCCTCCAAAAGTATTGGAATGGTAACCCATATTCCTTTGTTTTTGTTGTTCTCTGAAGACATTTGGGTTTAAAATTAAAAGATGAGTATGAGACAAGAGTTCAGAATATCATCTTTCATTTCCTGATCTAGATGTGAAAAACAACTTAGGACATCACTGTTTGTATTAGACCACAGCATTTTCAGGTGAGCAAAAGTAATGGAACAAATAATCTTAAAGTAAATAACATAATTTGGTGGCATAACCCTTGCTTGCAATAACTTCCTTAAGCTTGTGACCCATCTATATCACCTAACTGTTGCATTCTTCATTTGTGATGCTATTCCAGGTTTTTAAAGCAGCTTCTTTCACTTCTTGTTTGTCTCGGGGTGTTTCTCCCTTCAGTCTACTCTTAAGGAGGAGAAATGCATGCTATATTGGGTTAAGGTCAGGTGATTGACTTGGCCAGTCTAAAACCTTCCACTTTTTTCCCCTGATGAAGTCCTTTGTTTTGTTGACTTTGGGTCATTTTCATGCTGCATGATAAACTTAGTTTCAATCCATTTCTCCATAACTTGGCAGACATAATGTTTCTGTACACTCCGTAGAGATTAATCTTGGTCTCATCAGTCCATAAGATTGTGTTCCAGATCTTTTGCGTCTCATCTCTGTATTTCTTTGCCAATTTCAATCTGGCCTTCCGATTCTTACTGCTGATGAGTGGTTTGCATCTTGTGGTGTGGCCTCTATATTTCTGCTCTCTGAGTCTTCTTCGAACACTGGATGTTGATACCTTCACCCCTGCACTGTGAAGGTCGTTGGTGTTGTCACTTACAGATTTCTTGGGGGGGTTCACTAGATTTCTGTCAATTACTGTTGTTTTCCTTGGCCGACCTGTTTGACGTCTGTAACAACACCTGGGCAACAAGAAACATCTGTCAGTCACATGCTCCAAAACTTTTGCTCACTTGGGAGGGTTCAAACAAAGTATGGTATGTCCTGAGTTGTTTAACACATCTAGATGTGAATACCAGGAAATGAAAGCTGAAATTCTGAACTCTTGTCTCCTACTCATCTTTTGATCTGAAACCCAAATGTCTTCAGTGAACAACAAAAACAAAGGAATTTGCCTTACCGTTCCAATACTTTTGGAGGGGACTGTATCTGTACAGGCCTTTGTGTGTTTTTATGGTCAGTTATTGTTCTGAGTTCTCCTCAAAAGGCAGCTGCAAATATGCCTGTTTTGGGACTCTTGCTGAAACATTTCTCTCCAGCCATTCCAGCAAATATGTCATCCAGTCTATGTAGGGGATACTGATCCACCTGTAACTTGGGATTCACTGATACCTTAAAATCCCTGCACAATCTCACAGAGCCATCTTTCTGAATAATGGGCACAATGGGTGTGGCTAATTTGTCTATTTCACCTTCTACCGGGCGTAGAAAGAATGGTACAGGTCCGGCTATGCAAAACACAGATGTCGTCTCTTTCAGCACGAGTTTTGCTTCAACAATTTGACATTTACGATCTGTTCACGGAACACCGCCTGATAATTCTTTAGCGAATTCCTCAGTGTTCTCTGTGTGTCCGTATCTGTGGGGTCTGTTTTTTGCAGTATCATTGAATCAGACAAGTTGAATCCGGGTCAACCAGTCTCTTCCAAATAATTGTGGTCCTGTTCCCTGTACCACATACAGATGTAGTTTCTGTGTTTTTTCCTCATTTTGACATGCACTTCCACTATCACATTTGGGTTCAGCTTTTCACCAGAATATGTCTTTAGGAACACATCAGCTTGTCTCATTGTTGCTTGTAGGTTGCCGTGGATATAATGGATACTGCTGACCCTGTATCAAGTTTGATTCTCAGTGGAATGCCTTCTAGTTCCGGGGTCACTCATATAATGTTAGTGCTTTCTCTGGACACCTTGTTAATCTCCATTGTCCAAAATTAACCCTTCATCTGAATTGCTCTCTTTTCTTTGTCATTGCACGAACAAATCCCTTAAATTTTTTTGTTTCCTTGTTAATCCTTGCTTTGCATGCTATTTTAATGGGGTCTCTACGATTGCATTTATGACATATCTCGTCCTTAATCTTCAGGCACCTGCTTGGTGTCCCTTTCTGTCATGCCTGTAGCACTTTTCTGTCACACGAGGACGCTGTCGACCCCGATCCAGTTTGTGGATTGGGGAAAGTAGCTCTGCATTACTCCTGTTGCTCTGCAATACCAGTGTGTCTGAATGCGACCTCCATAATCACAGTGATTTCTGCTTTTCATCGAAGATTTTCCTGATGGTTGTCACCTTACTTCCCTCGATTAAAATTTAGTACCAATCGCACACAATGAGCAAGTATCCACGTCGCCAAAATAGTGTCTTAACTTCTGGGCTAATTGAATAACAATGACACGATGCGGGGTTCATAAAAGCTTAAGTCAGAACACAGTAAAAAGCACGTCAAACAGTGACCCTGATTTTTCGCAAACGCATGAGATGGCACGTTCAGTTGTGTACACTCTTAAAGGAGCCTTGAACATAATACCACCAAACCCCGAGATGCCTAATGTGAATATTAACCGGTTACCAATACCAATGCAATCCAGTATATTTTCAGATGGTCAGCAATAGTTATTTCATATGCGATGTTAAATGGGTGTCTCAACTCTGTGGTCAATAAAGATCCCATGGCACAGTGTGTCAACCCTGAAGTCATCGACAAATTGTCAATCTGGCCACTTATATCAATGTGGCTACATAATTACCTCCAACTTCCAAAAGGCTCATCCCTCACTATTACCCAGGTTCTGGATGAAACCTGTGATTCTGTCTTTGAGAAAGACAAATAGCCCAAGGTGCACTTTAATTTGGAAATTCTGCGTTAAAAGCTAAATCCTTTAAGTATTTAATCCAACTAACAAATCCAAACAATCCACCAACAATCACAGATGACACAATTGGTAAGAATGTATTATTTATTGCTTGAACTGCCATTAGGATGATCTATACCAAAAGTAATTTCACTTTGAGAACAACAAGTTAATCAAACCTTGTATAGTCCTGATAATAAAGGATACTACTAATAATAAAAATAAGAACAATATTAAAATGGTCCTGAGTCAAACCCACAGCTCCATGGCAGACAGGTTTCCTGCTAAATGGCACCCTATTCTCTTCATAGTGTACTACTTTAGATAAGGGTCATAGGGCTAAAAGTAGTTCACTATGTACAATCCCAAATAAAACCTGGGCCCATTTTCCCTATTAACTGGATTGGATCAGAATAAAATGTATGGAGCCAAGCCGCATGGTAAGGTTCACCCTGTTCTCCGATAGGCCTCCAATTATTTGACCTTTTAAAATCACTAATAGTTTTATTTAAAAAAGAAAGTGTATTAGTGACATTACTTGATGAAGTGCCAGGACAAAAAAAAAAATCAACACAGCAACATCTGAACCGTGAGGACTGGAAATACATGGTTTAAAAGCCCTGATCATATAATATCGATGGGAAAACTATAGTGGATGTCACAGCTTGTGTGGAGTGTTGTAGTTGCTGTGTTGAACAAGCATTGTGTGTATCACAGACACACTAAGGTGGTGGTTGTTATTAGTTAGAAACAACAGCAATGCTAAGCCCTGATGCAAAAGGTTAGTAACTTCCTCATTAAGATTTTCCAGGTTTCCCAAAGACCCAGAAAACAAACCAGGAAGGTTACCATCCATTCTGTAATTTTACTGTATTTTTTACTGTAATTTTACATGAACATTAAAAAAAACATGGCGTGAAAAAGGCACAATACTAAATGCAAGGGCATAGATTGACTGGTGGTTGACTATGATTTAAAGAGAATTAACCAACAGCATGAGACCAAGAGAGCAGTCAACACTACAGTAAGTACATACCCAAATAAAGATTAGAGGGCTTTTATGCACTTAAGTAGACAAGTTAAACAACTTTGAGCCTAGAACATACGTTAAGTTAAACGGCAAGTAACAATGGCTCAATCAAGGCCCTGTTCAGCTGTTACGTTTCACCCTGAAAAACCTGACACTATGGTGTCAATAAAACAACATTGGAGTGTCCACTATAAAGGGAACAGGGTCCATTAGTTCAACAAGGCCTTTCAGAGGACTACACTCATTATTACTCATCTGTATCCACATCTATACATATCACAGTTTGGAGGGACTCTGGAAACTATGCATTGTGTTCAGCTGGAGCGGGGAAAGCATTACACTAATGTTATACTACATTACAAAATATTCAATGAAATTACAAAAACAGGAAACACACTGCAGTTGGGATTGGAATAAAAACAAAAGTCCCCCCCACTCCCCAAAATAAGATAAATCAACCCATCATTGGAAACACGTCCGACTTGATGAAGGTATGGAACCGGAATCCTGTTGGTTCAAATCCTGACTTCTAAGAGAACAGCCAGGCACTTCTCAAAGATAGAAGACGGATGGAATCACCACAACCACCCCCAAAAAAACACCCGTAATGAATGGGTGGAAAACAAGGGTTTTGTTTACATGGCCAGAACATTTATTACTGTTGGATATTGTGTGTTACATTTTAAAACATTTTTATGAAGTTATTTATGGCACTGGATATCTAATATCCATGATGTTAAATACATACATACCTGATGTATAGGTTTGACTAACAGAGTCGTGATGTTTTCCTACAACCATCAGTTGGTAAACCTTTTATTTAGAAGCATACAGGCACATGTAGCACACACAGCTGAAATACTGGCCTTCCCTTAAGACTATGTGATCCACTTGAAACTGAATACCTCTCCATGGTCCAGACCTGGATTCTGGGAATAAAACTGAATGTCTCTGGGCCACTGACCAGCTGTCACACAGAAATAAAAGCCCAGGCTCGGACATTGACTCGTTTAAAAAATGCCTTTCCTGTCCACTGTGGGTTTTTGTGCACTCTGACATCCAACTATTCAACTGACAACTTTTCTACTTCACGTTTACACCCCACTCACACCTTAGAAAACACAGTCTTATATTTGGCACGAGTGTCTGTGGCTGGCATTACTCTACATCCAGGGTAAAACCATTTTCAACATGACCAATTATGTTAGGAAAAAACATTCATCCATTTTACTTGGGAAAAAACACTAAAACATCTACATCCTAAACTGGCATCCTATCATCTAGCCTGAAAAAACAAAGGGAAAGAGGTGATTTAGGAAATTATCCAGCAGCTTGTAGCCTTGGGTTAGGAAAGACTAATTATTGATACTAAAATTAATGTCTGCTCTTCTGAAACACTAGAGCCTGACGCTTCAACAATAAACCATGAACTAGCAGGCAAATAGACTTTTTAAAAAATATATATTTATATATCACAAAAAATATGGTTATGGTCAATTACCCCCCTAATATATTTGTTATATTTAAGCAGTATATGTGCATCTAAAATGATAAAAAGAGCTTGTGTCACCCTCCATGGTTATCACGGTGACTGCCCTGCTCTTCTACTCAGAAGTACCCTCAGAAAAAGTTACAAACAAATTAAAGAACACAGATCACCCTTTGGCATATACCTTTCTATATTACATGTCTGATAAATATAGACACCCCCCCCAAATCCCGGCATTACACAATCTCCTAGTTAATATCAGAACTCATTGATGTTTCAAATGTAACCCTCCCCTCACTACAAATCACAAAGGAACATTTCTAGTGGCCCCTCAACTGCATGGGTCCTTCCCATGTCTCCTCCTTCACAAACTCAACAGGACTAGGAGGTCAAAAGGCCTGGACCTCTGGCTTTATCAGTCAATACGTTTTGGGAGGGCGATGAGGTGCGGAGGCGTGGAGGAGAATGTGACTAACACCCCAGTGTAACATCATCCCAGTGTAACATCATCCCAGTGTAACATCATCCCAGTGTAACATCATCCCATGCGTGACCATTTTGAGCAGACCCCCAACAGTCTTGGTTATGTAACAACTAGAGTTTCCGTATGACCCATCATGTCACAGGGAACAGTAAGCGGACCGCACCGTCCCGCAGAACCATCCCCTCCATGAAACTGCGGAACAATTCTATTACATTGGGTGCAAAGGCTGCCACCCCCCTAAGACTGACCCATCAGGTCAAATACTTTCTGAACACTAACAGACACACAGTTTAAAAATGGTTTGAGTGTCCATCCCTGACCCCCCCCCCCAAAGAAGACCATTCCTTACATGTCAAATCAAACTAATCAAGAACAGCAACTGACTAAAAGCAGAGACATGTACTCCGTGTGGGGATGTAAACATATTCATTACAAATGATGAAAATAAATCAGATTTGGAAGGAGACTGAAGACTAAAGGAATGGGCGGGGGGGACAAATACAGAGAGGGAGGGATGAAGGACCAGAAGGTTCTCAGATAGAGGGAGGGATGAAGGACCAGAGGGTTCTCAGACAGAGAGGGAGGGATGAAGGACCAGAGGGTTCTCAGATA
>JACXGJ010003955.1:0-49400 GCA_016801105.1 Esox niger
AGGAGGGAGGTGGGTAGAGGAGGGGAGGGAGGTGGGAAGGGGAGGGGAGGGAGGTGGGAAGGGGAGGGAGGTGGGTAGAGGAGAGGAGGGAGGTGGGAAGGGGAGGGAGGTGGGAAGGGGAGGGAGGTGGGTAGAGGAGGGGTGGGAGGTGGGAAGGGGAGGGAGGTGGGTAGAGGAGGGGAGGGAGGTGGGAAGAGGAGGGGTGTCGAGTGAAGGAACATTTCAACTGTATTTGGACTTAAACATACAACCTGACAAACCCCTGCCTCTTCTGTATCTCCAATTTCTCTCCTTCCCTTTCTGTCTCCATCCCTCCCATTGGTCCCTCTCACCAGCTGTCCATCCTCCAGAGGCGTCTGACGGAGTCTGAATCAGGCTGGCGAGGCTGTGAGAAAGAGTTAACAGCGCAGCTGCAGGACGCCAGGGGTTGTGAGAAGAAGCTCCAGGACGAGGCCAGGAACCTGTCCCTGCGGGCCCAAACGGCCCAGGACTCCCTGACCCAGTCCAGCCTGCAGCTCAGCGAGGCCCAGGGACGCCTGGCTGCAACCGAGGCAGAGCTGGCCCGGGCCGAAGCCGGACGCAGGGAGCTGGAGTTCCGCCTTGGCAGCATGCAGTCGGCGTTGACCCGTACCCTGGGCATCGGGGCAGGGGGGCGGGGCAGTGCCAGTGGGGGGAGGGGCCGGAGTCCTGGGGGGAGTTCCCACAGCAGTATCACACGGCACCGCAGCCTATCACCGCTACGCTGCTCGCTGTCGCCACCCAAAGGTGAGGGAGAAACTTGCCCGAGCATGACTTATTAAGAATCCCCTTTGATTGCTAAGCAAATGTGCACAAACTCAGAATTGTACTTACTGTAAAGGTGCAGCTAGTGGTTGAAAATATAGATTCTGTATACTTGGGTTTTTCTTTTCAATCTATTGATTAGGTCATTTTTGTAACATCACTACAACAGGCCTGACCCATCCTCAGTACTCTCCCATCACAATTGTTTTTCTTCACAGGTGGCCTCATGAGATCCTTAAGTACATTCCTTACTATCCGGCAGCATAATTCATACCAACAACTGATTATTTGATGTGTCTGGGGGGTGTCATGCATCCACAGCATCATTTATTCAATTGAAAATGCTTAATGATGAGCAGATGAGCAGTTTGGTGGTGTCTTGTGGTTAATACAGTCAGATTAGTCTCTGTGGGACAGATGTCAGTTTGCTAAGGGGCGTCTTTTGGTCATGATCTACAGAGACTAACAAAAGCCTATAGAATACTTTTTCATGGATTGTCATTTTTCCTTCCAGATTTTGGTGGTTCGACCCCTGACAACACAATGGGCTTATCCAGACCCATCTCCCCAGAACGGGAGGACACACCCCAGCCCGTGCCTCTGCCTGAGATGGACCCAGAGGTACTGCGCTGTGGCCTCCGAGACTTCCTCCAGGAACTCCGAGACGCTCAGAGAGACAGGGTACCTGATCATACTGTTTACCATTCTGCTTCACACATTCATTTATTGACAGACTTTCAAGTCAGGTGAGGTCTTTTAGTATTGTAATGTTTGATGACATGTTCTGTTGTCTCCAGCTGGAGCAGGCTAATACATTCAGAGATCCACCGATTCAACCAATCATCAGTCAGGTGAAAGGTTAACTGTCTGTCACTGTATGCCGGCTTAAGTGAGTGTTGGTGTTTAGGATGAGGCATGCTGCCAGTTGGGGGCGCTACAGAGAGAGTTGGAGGAGGTGACAGGGGAGAGAGACTCCTCCCAGAACCGCCTTTCTCAGCTACATAAAACACTACAGGAGTGGCAGGACGGTGAGACCCACCACATTTTCAGGAATGAAACAATACCCACAAGCCCAAATAAACATTTAGAAAAGTCAGGACTGGTAATATTGTGGGGAATGTTAGTCCTGAAAAGGTAGAGAAACAAGTACACAGACACACACACAGACACCGGAGAAAATGCTTATTTACTCCTCAACAATCACATTGAGGTGTGGTTGCTGAATGACTATCTTTCCAGGGAAGCGTGATGTTGACGGGCGTCTGACCTCCACCCAGGCCATGCTCCAGCAACAGGAAGAGACTGTGAGGAGGGGAGAGAGAGAGAGGAGAGCCCTCACAGACAGAGTCAAGGAGCTGGAGAGAGCCCTGCAGACTGCCGAGACTGAGAAGAAACACACACAGGTACACCGACACACTTTGACAATGGCAGACACTGAGAAGAATCCAAAACACAATGGCAGACACTAAGAAGAATTCAAAACACAATGGCAGACACTGAGAATAATTCAAAACACAATGGCAGACACTGAGAAGAATCCAAAACAAAAAGAGAGAGAATAAAAACGCAGCACTAATTTTTTCACTACAGTAAGAAGTGCTTCCTTATATTATACCCTGGTGGATGGTAATCAGCAACACGGCCATATGTTGACCCTGCAGGGATCACTAGCTGGGAGCCCAGACTGACCGTGACTGTCAGAACAACAGATGCCTCAGCACACTGAGGCATTAAACAGAACTCCATGTCGTATTTCTGGGCAAAGCAACTGCCCATATGTCCAATCCTCTTAAATCCAGCCCTCACAACGCCACATGGGAACACTTCTGCTGACCACAGAGAGAGCGTGTGGAGGGACAGACAGAGAAAGACAGCTGAGGGATAAGAGGAAGGAGAGGGTTTGAGAAAGTGCCAGGGGTAAGGATGCTAGGTACTTCTGATTATATAGATTATAGAGCCTCTACATCAAATAGCTAGTAGATAATATAATGGAAAAGGTTTTTCTGGGTGTAGACTGTTTCTGTTGCTGAAAACAGAGGAATTAAAGTTGGGGAGAGAAGGAGGAGATTAGATGTGTCCAGCTGTGTATCATCAGTGGATCTGATCTGTGAGATGTTTTTCTGTTGTCCATCGCTCACTCCCTTTCTCTCACGTCTGCTTCACCCTGTAGGACCAGTTGAGTAAGCAGCGCGCGGGGGAGGTGCGTCTGGAGGCAGAGCGGAGGCGCCTGCGGGAGGCCCTGGAGGCTGCTGAGGCCCGGGGAACCAGGGTGGAGCTGGGGAGGCGCAGCCTGGAGGGGGAGCTGCAGAGACTCAAACTGAGCCTGGGGGACCGGGAGGCTGACAGCCAGGCCACCCAGGAGCGCCACTCCACTCTACTCAAACAGGTAGCCCACGGGATGGACTCTCTTACCCGCACATTTCCAATCAGGCCTGATAGAGGCAGGTCATTCTGCGATGTAACCAAAGCAAAGCACACTTCTACACGAATCGTGTTTCACGTCTGTCCCAGGTCACAGAGGGCGAGAGCCGTGTGACGTTGCTCCAAAGAGAGGTGGACAGGCTGAGCCAGGCTCTGTCTAAAGCCCAGGAAGGAGAGGCCTGTCTCAGGGAGAAGACTCAGAGCCTCTCCCAGAGTCTCCAGGAAGCAACTGCTTCCCACAGCGCCACCCAGGGGCGCCTTGCGGCTCTACAGAAGACACTGGGGCTCGCCGAGCAAGACCGCAGGCAGCTACAGGTAAGGGGATGTGGCCTGATATTCCAAGGTTTGTTTTGTCGAAGTTCATCCCTGTGATGTAAATGAGTTTATGGCAAATTGTAAATGACAGTTTAGATTGAAGCTATGCAACTGAATGGGGCGTCGCTTTTCAGGAACGTGTGGATGGAGCGCGGGCGTCCCTGAACGAGGGGAAGCGAAGCATGGTGACGCTTACTGAGCGCATGCAGAGCCTGCAGAATGAGTTGACCCAGAGCGAGTTAAGACGAGGAGAGCTGGAAACAGAGCTGGCCCAGACACAGGAGGTGATCAGAGGGAGGGGGAAGAAGGAATAGAGAAAGGGAGGGCCTTCTATCTATACATAGTTTTTATGTGCATACTAACCAATCATAATCATTACTTCAGCTTTAATGTGATGCACACACACACACACACACACACACACACAGGGAGAGTTAATCGAGTAATAGAATGTGGGACTACTTAGCTTGTCTGACCTGTGCTGGTGTTCCTTCTCCCTGTCGGTCCTGTAGGCCCTGCGACAGCGAACTGCCAGTCTGACGGAGGCCCAGCGCAATGCCCAGTCTGCCCAGACAGATAGGGCCTCTGCAGAGGAGAGGCTGCGCGGGCTTCAGAGGGCCGTGGCAATGCTGGAGACGGAGAAGAAGGACGCAGAGAGACAGGCCATCCGACTCGAGAAGGACAAAAACGCACTGAGAAATACACTGGACAAGGTGAGTCAATGTCAAGACAGTAAGAGATAAACCAGACAGAAGAGGCATTCTGTGTGGAGTCCATTTCTTAAATCATAAAGAAATTCAAGAAGTAAATGTTAGTTCAATTCATTCACTGAAAATCCCTCGTTATTATTTGCATCTTCTGGAACTGCCTGAATTCCTACCTGTTGAGAAATGCAACCCATCCCAACTGGTGAGAGACGCATACTGATATGATTGTGACCATGGTGGCTTGTCAGGTGGAGCGTCAGAAGCTGAAGACGGAGGAGGGCAGCATGCGTCTGTCTGCAGAGAAGGGCCGCCTGGATCGCTCCCTCAACACTGCAGAGCAGGAACTGCAGGACGCACAGAGACAGATCGCCTTGCTACAGGTTAGTAGGGAGAATGAAAACACAAGACAGATCGATCTGCTACAGGTTAGTAGGGAGAATGAAAACCCAAGACAGATCGATCTGCTACAGGTTAGTAGGGAGAATGAAAACCCAAGACAGATCAATCTGCTACAGGTTAGTAGTGAGAATGAAAACCCAAGACAGATCGATCTGCTACAGGTTAGTAGGGAGAATGAAAACCCAAGACAGATTGATCTGCTACAGGTTAGTAGGGAGAATGAAAACCCTAGAGAGGTCGATCTGCTACAGGTTATTAGGGAGAATGAAAACCCAAGACAGATCGATCTGCTACAGTTTAGTAGGGAGAATGAAAACCCAAGACAGAGCGATCTGCTACAGGTTAGTAGTGAGAATGAAAACCCAAGACAGATCGATCTGCTACAGGTTAGTAGGGAGAATGAAAACCCAAGACAGATTGATCTGCTACAGGTTAGTAGGGAGAATGAAAACCCAAGACAGATCGATCTGCTACAGGTTAGTAGGGAGAATGAAAACCCTAGAGAGGTTGATCTGCTACAGGTTAGTAGGGAGAATGAAAACCCAAGACAGATCGATCTGCTACAGGTTAGTAGGGAGAATGAAAACCCAAGACAGATCGATCTGCTACAGGTTAGTAGGGAGAATGAAAACCCAAGACAGATCGATCTGCTACAGGTTAGTAGGGAGAATGAAATGTATATGTAAAATCATATTATCACTTTTATTGTAAGCATTTTTGTTCTTGTGTTATATGTAATATCCAAAATCATTGTGGATGTGATGGATAAGAATGTATAATATCTTTCTTTTACTACATATTTTTGCTGCTTCTCGACATTTAATGGAGCATTTCTGGGACATTTACTGGACATTAAATGAAGCATTTCTTGGACATTTACTGGACATTTAATGTAGCTAGTATTAAATGCAAATAATTTCAGGGTGTAGTTCCAAACACAGTAACCTATTCTGGAAAACATGCAGTTCTAAGCTGCTAAGGCTTCTGTTTACCATTTAAGAAAATTTTCAATGACAAGATATAGCCTAGTTTTGAATATATTTAGATGAGAAAATATGCAGTATTTATTTTTATTTTTACAGTAACATCTATTATGGGTGTAACATCTGAAGTTAAAATGTAAAATTAAGTTATTTTCAAAGTAATAATTTTTGTATTTAGCCATTTCTTAAAATGGGAGTTCATATATTCACCTTTAGACATTTAACTTTTTATAGAGCGGAGGCGCCTGCGGGAGGCCCTGGAGGCTGCTGAGGCCCGGGGAACCGGGCCTGTTTTATTCTTTCCAAAATAAATTATGAAACATCCATAATGTTTGTTACTAGGTTTGTGCCAATTAAAACATTTTTAGGTAACATTTAATATTTAAAATGAAATATATATTTTCCTAGTAACACAGTTTCCTTTTTCTGACATCAACTGGCCATTTTGTTTAAAGTTTATGTCCCATAGACCTGTTTGTGTTTGTAACACCCACACAGTCCATTCTCCAACCCCTGGTAACTATAGTACCCTGTGTTCACTGAGGTGATTGGCTGATATTGGAGGTATGCATTTTTATTTGCTTGCTTTGTGAAAGGAGGAGTTGGTGGACATAAGAAAGAAAATCACTCTTTCTATGGTGAGTTTTTCAGTGGCCAGTGTTAGCCTAGCGTATTACTGTAATAGATGATCAGGCAGGTTTGACTTAGTTAGTTTTAGTTTCAAATACTCTGTAAAGAGAAGCAATGGGTTAGTCAAGCCAGACATTGCTTTAGTTGCGTATTATTGTACATTCTTCCTTGTTTGTTTGACCCTCCCAGAGTGTCTGTCTGTTATCCCCAGAGCTCCAGGGGTCATGTTCCTTTAAAACCAGTCAAATGAAAGCTCATGCAGGCGAATGTGAATTGGAATCACTACAAAATGTCTGTAGCTGCAGGGCTTTGGCTCTGAATGCAACTGCTGCTAGTTGTACGCCTAATGTTGCGCATTTGAGCAGAATTGTTGGCCTTTTTGTTCTTAAACTCAATCCTGATGGATTCTGTTAGTTTGTCTTTAACCTTTTCATGAAGAAGTACAGAAATGTGTTGATCTATCCTAGCTAATAGGTCAGTATTGAATAATATTTTACTATCCGTTATTTGTTTTTGAAGTAGCATTCTCCCTTAACCACTGAACAATAAAATGTTCATATACAGTCCCCTCCAAAAGTATTGGAATGGTAAGGCAAATTCCTTTGTTTTTGTTGTTGACATTTGGGTTTAAGATCAAAAGATAAGTATGAGACAAGAGTTCAGAATTTCAGCTTTCATTTCCTGGAATTCACATCTAGACGTATTAAACAACTCAGGACATACCACCCTTTGTCTGAACCCACCCTTTTTTCAAGTGAGCAAAAGTAGTGGAACATGTGACTGACAGATATTTGTTGTTGCCCAGGTGTTGCCTTTTAGGTTGATTGTTCAAACATTAAATTGCTCTGCATGACTAGTCTAAGTTTCCTTCCTTGGTTTAAACCTATAAAGACTGCATTTCTTGTTAAAGAGGATAAACCAATATGAAGACCAGAGAGCTGTCTATGGGAGAAAAGCAAGCCATTGTCAAGCTGAGAAAAGAAGGAAAATCGACCAGAACCATTGGACAAACATTGGGCATAGCAAGCACAACAATTTGGAATGTCCTGAAAAAGAAAGAAACTACTGGTGTACTGAGCAACAGAAGTTGAAAAAGTCGGCAATGACAAACAACAGTAGTTGATGACAGAAATATTGTGAGAGCTGTGAAGAAAACCCCCAAAACATCAGTAGGTGACATCACCAACAACCTCCACAGTGCAGAAGTGAAGGTATCACAATCCAGTGTTCGAAGAAGACTCAGAGAGCAGAAATAAAGAGGCCACACCACAAGATGCAAACCACTCATCAGCAGTAAGAATCAGAAGGCCACATTGAAATTTGCAAGATGTACAGAGATGAGCCGCCAAATTCTAGAACATAATCTTATGGACTGATGAGACCAAGATGAATCACTACCGAAGTGATGGACAGGCCAAAGTGTGGAGAACTGCTTATGATTCAAAGCATACAAGCTCATCTGTGAAGCATGGTGGAGGTAATTTCATGGCTTGGGCGTGCATGGCTGCTTCTGGAACAGGCTCATTAATTAATTCAAAAGTGTACAGAAACATTTTGTCTGCCAATTTATGGAGAAATGCATTGAAACTAATCGGGAGGAATTTTATCATGCAGCAGGACAGTGACTCAAAGCACACTGCCAACAAAACAAAGGACTTCATCAGGGGAACAGAGTGGAAGGTTTTAGACTTGCCAAGTCAATCACCTGACCTTAACCTAATAGAGCATGCATTTCACCTCCTTAATAGAAGACTGAAGGGAGAAACCCCCCCGAAACAAACAAGAACTGATAGAAGCTTCTGTAAAAGCCTGTAATAGCATCACAAATGAAGAATGCAACAGTTTGGTGATGTCGATGGGTCGCAGGCTTCTGGCAGTTATTGCAATCAAGGGTTATGCCACCAAATATTGATTGTTATTTATTTTAAGATTATTTGTTTCTTTACTATTGCTCACCTAAAATGTCTGTGGTCTAATACAAACGGAGCTATGTCCTAACTTGTTTAACACATCTATATGTTAATACCAGAAAATTAAACCTGAAATTCTGTCTCATACTCATCTTTTGATCTTAAACCCAAATTTCTTCAGTGGCCAACAAACACTAAGGAATTTGCCTTGCCGTATACATTTGGAGCTGTACATATAAAACCGAAAGAAATTTAATTGCACCATTTTGACATCATTGATAAGAGTATTGGTCAGGTACTATATTGGTTGCAGAGTACTATATGTCTGTGTCTGTCCTCAGGCCCAGCTGGCTGAGATGGAGCAGTCCCACAGTGTGAGTGAGAGCTCCATGCGGCAGCATGACGAGGCGCTTCGCGAGGCTGAGAGGCTGAGGGTCGCCCAAAGGGAGACAGAAAGGACCCTCGCTGCACGGGAGAGAGCCCACCGTCACCGGGTCAAAGGCCTGGAGGAGCAGGTGCGTTCAGCCGTATGGCCCACAGTTCAAGGAGAAAGAACTGGAATGGGAACCTGAGTCCTTGTCTTTCTGTCACTCAGGTGTCTACTCTGAAGGAGCAGCTGCAGCAGGAGCTGAGGCGAAAACAGCCCTCGCTACCCACCTGATGTATGCTGGGAAGTGAGCATAAAGCAGCGTTTCACCATGTTTAGTTCAGCCCACTAGAAGCTCCAGAACCCTCCTCACATAATCAGCTCCTCTGACTTGACACACGGCCCTCCTCGTCCTCAGGGAGAACCTCGGCATCACCATGGGGAGACACTGGGAATGACTGGAGTGTGAACAGAGCAGGTGTCCTCAGGGAGAACTTCATCATCACCATGGGGGGACATTGGGAATGACTGGAGTGTGAACGGAGAAGGAGTCCTCAGCTCGGCCAGTATTGTTGACCTGGTTTTCCTCCCACACAAACACACCATCAGACCAGCATAGAAAGGGAAAACACTTGTAAGCTTAATCTCTATGAGGTTCTAACATGCATCCTTTGTCCTGTTCTTATTCGCATTCTGATTTCCCCCACATTTTTATACTGGTGTAAATTATTAAAGGATTGATTGCGATCAGTTCATATAACTGTAAACAGGCAAGATCAGGATAAACATGGAACCTAAGCGCAGGTATAAATGGGCTTCATTCACGGAGCACTAGAACATTGATTGGCCATATGAAAGTACCTGTTTGTCTTGCTAGTATTTGTCTGAAATGTGCTTATTTTCTCTGGTCCAATAGACATTATCTTCTATGTGAAGAACTCATGATTGGTCCACATGAGAGGAATTAGGTTTTTGTATGTTTAGGCTTTTAGATTGATATACTAGTGAGTTAGAAATAGCACAAAACTAACGGGTGTATCTAAGTGTACATGAATCAGTCATGTTTCTGAGGGAATGCAAAATAACAGTTGTGGGTTTGGAGAAAATGTATGTCGATAAAGCATCTTTGACTACAATGCCTGTTTTGAGTATGTGTAAAATATAACAGAGCAGATTTATATGAACAAGCTCTTCAGGTAAAATTATCGATAGCGTAATTAAAACCTCTCCATAGTTTCAAAGAATTGTCCAGAAAAGGGGGATAAAATGTAATGCAAAAGACAAAAGGCGTTCACTCCAGACCGCCCCACTGAATGAATCACACCAAGATGACACTGTAGTAAAAACATTTATTTTTCTCCATTATAGTGAGGGGTTTAACGAAGCAGTAGTACAGTACCAACTTGTGAGCCACCTTTGTAGAGCACGTATTGCCACTGGTATGTGAAACCTCAGTCACCACAAGGTCACCAGCCACCACAGCTCAAGTCTCGTGGCCGTCCGTGTTACACAAAAACACTTTCAAGAGAGGTAAGGGGTCAGGTCAGCACCCATCTCTTCAAGTCTGACTGTCGCTGCTCAGCACCCAGTCAGTGCTGAGGCAGTGGGATGATTACTGGTGATTACTGAGTGTTGTGGTTGACCTCTGTGGTAAACTCAGTGCACAGTGGCTGCCACTGGATGTATCCTCAGTACTATGACTGCTTTTCAACACAGGTACAGTAAAAACAATCAACAATCACCACACAAATATGTAGAATATATATGATACAGTAAGGCGGCAACAACAACAACAACAACAACAAAAGATCAAAATGTAGCTTTTTTATGTGCATCTCTGACCGGGTGCTGATTTCCGTTCCGTAGCACCAGTGTGGTAGTGATTTTATAGCACCAGTTATGTGATAGTCATCAATGTTCTGTTGAGTACGAAATAATATATGTATTTATACATACACACGTTCTACTGATCCCACTTGGCATGATGTATAACTCTGAGAGATGAGGAGAGGGGAGAGTCCCTAGAAAAGTAGAGAAAATAAAAATCGGAGTTCTTTGGTATCAAAGATTATGTGGAATATAGTCAAAGATGAAACAGGAAAGGGGCTGCGGTAGAGGGGTGTGATGTGGACCCCAGAGGTGGCAGTACTTGGGCTGGTGTTCCCTGTGTCCCACATCCTCAACAGCCTCCACAGCTCTTCCCACAGCTGCTCCCCAGCACCCCACACTGGCCACTCACTGCCGCTACGCCACAACGAGAAAACTGGTCACGGCACATGTCAGCTACAAGTAGAGAGAGACAAAAGACACTTGTTGGCTCCTCCACAGAAGTGTACTGTCCGTGTGTTTGTGTGTGTGCGTGTGCGTTTGCAAGTTTGTGATCAACATCTATGAAGACAGGAATACCTGAGCAGGTACTCATTTCTGCCTTGGGTTAGTTATAGAGAATAGCTTACTGGATAAGTTTAGGTCTAAATGTTAAAAGTTAGGGCTGGGGATAGCCCTAACTTATTTTCCGTTCCCCAGAAGGATAGAAAAACAAATCTGTGTGTGAACCTTGAACAAGAAATTTGGTCACACACATATGCTAACCTCACCTCTTAACAGCTCTTCATGAGCACACACGGTCCTGACACACACCTCCTTGTTGATCAAATACACCCTTCGCAAGCTGAAGTGAGAGGAACAGGGTTATAGTTTAACACTGAACACTAAGAATTCAATGTCCGCATTAACACGATTACAGCTTTCCAGTTCAGTATCCTACCTGTAAAAACAGAGGCTATTCAGACACTGTTTGCATGGCTTGTGAACAGAGTAAAGTCTGGTGCAGGGGTACTGCTCCTCTCGGCAATCTACACAACAGAAAACAAGTGAGCCAGGTAAGGCCATACACACAACCTACTGGATATCACAATAACACCAACTCAAAGATCCTTCCTCTTTCTCTCGACCCGTGTTTCTTACCCAGAGGGCCCGGTTCTGTGGGTTCTGTTTCTTGCTCTGGAACATAAAACCAGAACTAACTTCAGTGGAATTGTTATAACATTTCCAAAATAGAACATGCCAGTGGGGGCCGACGTTGAATAGTAGATAAAACATGTTAATTAGTAGACAAAACATGTTGATTAGTAGATACAACATTCTGAATAATTCAGCACCTAGCCAAGACAGTGGGGACGCTGCGTAAAATGCAAATAAAAACATGATGCCATGATGTGCAAATCAAATGAACCCCTATATTCACGAGAGAATAGTACAAAGACAACAAGACAAATGTTGAAACTGAGGCATTTTGTAGTTTCTTGAAAAACATATGCACACTGAATTTCATCCAAGCAATCCAAGTTTTGGAAGATCATTCCAGAGAAGATGAGTCTGTCAGAAGTGGATGGGGAGGAGTTCGCAACTCTATAAAAGACTGGGTAGGCAAATAGTGCACAAATTTCACAAACATTTCTTGGGGGTCTCATCATCTATGGTAGATAATATAATTAAAAGATTCAGAGAATCTGCATTAAAAACAGACACAATTCTGTAGTAGGTATCCCTGCAGGGGCTCAAGAAATTTCAAAACCCACAGCCTCTTGAACACAGTATGTCACTGCATCCAAAATGCAAGTAAAAACGACCATGTAAAGAAGAAACCATGTATAAACAAGCTCCAGACCCTCCGCTGCCCTCTATGTCCTGAGCTCATTTAAGATGGACAGAGGCGTGGTGGAAAACTGTCCTGTGGTCTGATGAATCAACATTTTAAATGATGTTTGGGAATCACGGACGCTGTATCCTCCAGGCTAAAGAGAGGGACAATCTGGCTTGTTATCTGCACAATTCTAAAGCCAGCATCCGTGATGGTATGGGGGTGCATTAATGCACATGACATGGGTGACTTGCACATCTGTGAAGGCATCATTAATGCTGAACATTACATACAGGTTGGGAGCTGTAAAACTGCCATCCAGAAGATGTATTTTTCAGGGAAGGCCTTGCTTATTTCAGCATGACAGTGCCAAACCACAATCTGCACGTATTACAACAGCATGGCTCAATAGAAAAAGAGTCTGGGTGCTAAACTTGCCTGACTGCAGTCCAGACATGTCACCTATGGAAAACATTTGGCCAAATATATGACAAAGGAGACCCCGAACTGTTGAGCAGATAAAATCTCATAACAAGTATGCATGGGAATTCACTTTCAAAATTCACTTTCAAAATTACAGCAAATGGTCTCTTCAGTTCCCAAACGCTTACAGGGTATTGTTAAAAGAGAAAATGATGCAACACAGTGGTAAACAGGCCCCTGTCCCAACCTTTTTGAAACGGGTTGTATTTTTCCAAAAACAATAACATTTCTCTGTTTCAACATTTGATATGTTGCGGCTGTACCATTCTCAATTAAATGTAGGGATAAATGATTTGCACATCATTGCATTCTGTTTTTATTTACATTTTAAGAAGCATCCGTTTTTTTTATGCAGGGTTTTATATAATTATTGTTCAATAGCATAGAAAACTTGTTAAAGAGTTGATAGTATATGTTGAATAGTAAATAATACATGTTTATTAATAGATGAAATACATGTTGTAAAGTATAGCAGATATCATACAGTTAATAGCAGATAACACATGTGTAATAGTAGATAACAGAAAGACACAAAATGTAGATAATGAGCGGTAGGTGTACATACCAGAAGGACCAGGAACTTCTGACCCAGGGAATGGTCGCGGACCCTGTAACAGAACCTGCTGCTGAACTTCCGCTTCTGCATTCTCTGACAAGAGACATGTTCAGTCATCAAAGGTCTTTCCAAATTAGTTGATCAAATGCAACAATACCACCAAAATAACATAGGTAACAAGCACGATGAGTATCTTACCAGAAAAATATTCTGGGCCATAATCCTCTGTGAAAAAAATGAACCAAGGTACAGATGAGATACGCATTGTTTACATTGATTGGCAAACATATTGTGATAACAGCGCAAAAGACAGACAGAGCGATTCAAAAGCCAACATGATGTACCCTCAGGCGGGTAGACAAAAGACACAACCTAATGACCAGATGTTCAGAGATTGAATTCCAGTATTGAATTGTGGTGTGTTTGTACATGAGGACTGACAGTGTAATGAGGACATAGATGAACTCACCCAGGAAAGGATAGGGATCTTGGTATAGTGGAGGCTGGGCTAGTAGGAGGACTGTTAAAGCGAATTTGGCAAAAGAATTAGGCAAAAGCGCAGAAAACGTCTGTTGTGGTGTTAAATATAACCAGACTGTATTGCGTTGCATCTGTGGAGTGTAGAGCAGAGTTGTGTTGGTTATGTGTTACGTGACCGGTGTAACTAACCTGGCATGGAGAGGAGCAGAAGAACTCTCATGGTCGCTCTGTGTGGAGGTAGACTGACACTGTGAATGAGACCTAATGGATTCAATGGGTTACCGCTCCCATGTGATATGGAGACACACATCTGTTACATGGTGTTGGTTGCGTCATAAATGTAGTCCTTTGTCTTTCTTAGACCACCAACTGAGATGGCCTTTTATCCATTGTCCTTTTGTGTTTTCTTTTTCAGTCTCTAAATTGTCTAGCCTCACTTCTTCCCCCTCTTTTTACTGTGGGTCTACTTCTCTTCCTCCTTAACTCTCTCCTTCACTGCTCTCCCCTGGCCCCAGAAAGTCAGGGGAAAGGGAAAGCTTTGACAGTAAGAATGTAGCACGTCTGTCTTTCTTAACAATCCCTCTGTTTTTCTCCTTTTCTTATTTCTACTGAGAAACGCTCTACAGCAGACAGAGCAGGGACTAAATTCCTGGAAACTAACCTCTGAGCCCCTCTACCCCACCCCTCTCTCCCTCTTCTGCCATATCCTTTTCTCCACGTTTCTCATTTCCCCTCTGTCACCCTCTCTTGTCATTTCCCTGAACCCATCCCCCTCTCACCCTCTTTCCTTCTCTCTGTACCTCCTCTCTCTCCATCTACCTTCCTCTCTCTCCCTCCCTCTCTCTCCACCCGCTGTCCCTCCCTCTCTCTAATAAGCAGAGAGCTGGCCAGGCTGAGTTTGTACAGTATGACCACTGCATGCTCAGCCAAAAAGACCAACAGATTGAGAGAAAGAGTGAATAAGGGGCATTCTTGAAGAGAGAAAGGGGACTGCATTCTCAGTGAATAGCAATACTTGAAGTGAGACTCCACTTCAATTCATGTTACAGCTCTTAAATTACACATTTTAATAGTAAAGTTTGTAACTACATATAAACTGCAACAACTATTGTTCAGCTGGGAACATTTGGCACCGAGAACACTTTCTCTTACTAAACGGCCTTTAAGTGACTGCAGACAACAATATATGGCCACTCTCCACTGAAATTAGTAAATGATCCCCCTTCTGCATAACTGCATTGCATACAATTAAACAATCCCATGTATATGAACTGAGTGTTATCATGTGATCTTTGTTGGGTTTGTGCGTATGTTTTAGCGTCGCCACACATTCTATGAGGACTGTCTGAATGTGCATTACTTTTGACTGTAGGGAAATGAGTCTACATACAAGTGTACAAGTGTAAATATTAAAGTATATGTCACATTTGCGCGTGTGCTCAGACATTCCTCTTGTGCATCACACTGGCTATCGGAAACCATATGTTTTCACAGCACACATCTGGGAGCTATTACTCCCCCCTGCTCAACCTCATTTCATTCCCCTCCTCTCCAGCCCTCACTGACCCCCTCCCCCAAAGCATGGGGACTTGGGAAAAACGTCACCATGAAAGTGGAGAGACCCATCTCTTCATCCATACTCTTATTCCTGCTAAATACACTTAAACAATTGTTTGTTTTCAAGCACTCAAAAAAATATATTCATACATATATATCCACCCCTACCCTGCTTTTAGTCCCCTGTCACTCTTTTTTTTCTAATACCCCTTTAACAGCCTTCATTGTTTTTCTTTCCCCTCTTTTCTTTCGTTTTATTTATGTTGGCTTGCCCCTCTCCATTGTATTGTCATTGCCCCAAGCAATAACCCCACCCCCTGGAGTGCAGATTACCCTCTCTCCACACCAATGGACACGCTCGAGTCAATTTATAACAATCTGCACAAAAAGTACACCATTCTGAAAATAATTCCAAATATTAAAATACCTGTTGAATAACTACATTCCCGAAAGGCCAGTGATTTCGTGAATTGCAAGGAAAATATATAAAGATTAGGCAGTTGACAATGCATGCATTGATCATGCAAAAATTATACTTGGAGAGTTTGCATGATTGTATAAACTTTCACTGGTCATTTACGAAAACATTAATTGAGACATATTTCCTCAGAATATTTTAAAAGCTATGATTCACAACGCTCTCCGGTCTGACAAATGCAAAATCCAAGACCAGCTTAATTCTTCTTTGGACTTTGATGAGTATTTAAAACTAATAAAGCGTACATAATTAACAAGACACTTTCATGCTGTGTTTTGACAATTCTTTCATATTTAGATATATTCCTTAAAACAATTTCCATCAATCTTTAGTTCTTACCTATCTTTATTTTTCTTTGCTCCGGTGATCTACAAGTCTCATGAGTCCGACCTCAGCACCGTCTGACCGAACGCCACATTGCAGCGCCCCGCCTTCGAGCCCCCTCTCCCCGCCTCTGTCAGTCGCATCGCCGACCCCCACAGACCACAGTGGAACTGACTACACGTAAACCTCTTTCAGGGTGGATGAATAGTAGTTTGAAAGAAGCATTATGTCTACAATGATAATCTCAATAGTCATACACGTTTGTATTTGGTTGTATTGACAACATTGTCAATGCAACAAAGGGAAAGGGGATGTTTGTTTATACACACGATCATAACGAGATTTGGCTTACGCATTCAAACAAAATCCCCCGAACTGAAGCGGTATGTAACTCTTGGACATGTCTTTGATTGATACATTTGTACAAAGCTAATGTGAAGTTGTCTGGCTTCATACATTTTATTTCCCATATGCAGTATTATGGACAATATACGCTGAGGTTACTCTTACCGTGCTGTCAATTGACCTGTATTTATAAGATAGCCCAGTCTCCGTTGATTTCCACAGACTAAATGTTTTTTTTTACCAATGAGATACGTATATAAAATACAGATAATACAGCTGGAACGCAGCCCTTTGAAAACAGCATATTGAGTTCCTCGGTATATTGAACTGGACCTATGTTCTCCCCTTTCGCAATGATGCGTTCTGCAATATACAGGTGGGGATTTTCTCGTAGAAGTGTGTTCTCTGCAATCTATGCAAATATCGATGTACGTCCAACTGTCATGTGAAATTAAGAAATATGCCTACTAAATTTAAAGCTTTGAAGAGTAAGTGCAGGTCCTTCAACATTTTTTTGTTTGGGTCAAAATTAGTTTTCACCCTCTAAATGCAGACGATATAGTAATGTCTTACAATAACAGACGGGCTTTAGCCGGTCTTGGTATTAGCTACACTGCGGTAAAAGCTAATGACAATGCGGGAATACAACTACTCCCTGGGTCCTTGCAACCTTTGAATCATGTTTGTGATTGTTTTTTTATCCCGACTGTTCCTGAGACTTTCTTATGGGGCCAAATTGAGCTCAAATGTATTGACTGTAAGAAAAGACAAACGTAACAAAAATATTTCATTTATAAACATTAATATTTCTCTTACGACTACAATTTATTCCCATCTTCGTTCGAGTCATCTTTGCTCAAAACCAAGTTTTGAGCCTCAATTAACGTGGAGGCGGGGCATAATCTTCCACTTCCATGTCATTAACTCCCTTTACCTGGTCATTTCAGTTTAAATTAGGAACTTCCTAAAAACTGTTGAACCCTGCTGAGTACGGAGTACACCTCAGAACCACAAGCAGCAACTTGTTAGGATAATGCATGTGTTCGAAATATAAGTGGACCAACTGGAACTCTTACGACAAGAGATTCCTGGCGATTTACATTTTTAAAAGCGCTAGAATTAAAAAGAAAGCGAAAACCTCCAGACCTATTTCCCCAATGGTGCTAAAGAACATAACTCCAACGGAATAGTATGGGTCAGGGAGCACACTCGACAACCGCAGGCATAGTAACCAGGGATACAATGGCAGACATTAAAGTGTTGGATTTATTACACAATGAAATTAAAACTCCATTATATAATGCCGGTATACTGGTATGAGATGGAAGAGCTGCAGTTCATATACACGTTTGTCTGTTAACCTACCAGACTCTAAAATCAAACCCACCCACATTCACACACTGACAAGACCAAACAGGCATTAACTACGGAATACACCACCGTTCTAGTTAAATAATCAGGCCATGTCTCACATAGACAGGATTCTGCAGTTCACAAATTTCCACAGAAATTGTGCGCAAACTGGAATTTTTATTACAGTGCACTAGTTTGTTGGCTAAAATATTTATTTTGGGCCAGCAACACATGTGCACCTATGTTTTGCCTGTAAAAGAAAAGGGAAGTGTTGACCCCTGTTAGTATGTGTCCACACACATTTGTTCTTTATCTTTGTGGGGATTGGAATCCTAACCTCCTAAAAAAACTATTCCCTAGTCCTCAACCTAACCTCAATAACCTAAACTTCCATGTGTAAACTTAACCTAGTCATAAAACATAACCCTGGTTATACCTAAACCTGAAAGTAACCCCAATTTAAATACTATGCCTAAAGTATGTTTTTTTATCTAAACCTAACCCCCCCCCCCCCCCCCCCCCCCCCCGGTGGCCAAACCTCTGTATGGAACATTATTTCTGATTGCTCTATTTTTTGGGGAATATCTGGTCCCCACAAGTACACAAATGTGGATCACACACACACACACACACAAGACCATGTCCATTTTCCTTCAATGTCCCCTATCAGTCAGTGGTGTTGGAGTGTGTAGGTGTTGAGGCTGGCAGGTGTGCAGGCCAAGCAGACCTCTATTAGGGCATGTTAATTACAGTATAATTTAAGGAGCTGAATGCCACCAGAGATCAAGCAGCAGATTTTTTCTCCTTGTATGTTGCCATCATCTTCTTTATCTCAGCAATCGCCAGTCCTGGGTTCAGACCCTGTGAGAGTAGAAGAGCATTGATGAATGACTAGATTGCATCCCATCTAGCTAACTGGACAAAAGCACAGGCAGTGCAAAGAAAGTATGTAAAAGTATGCATTCACTAATGCTAAATAAGTTCATTGTAATTAAGTGACGATAAGAAGGAAGATGACTGCTGGTATGAAGCTGTGGGGGGTTGTGGAAGGGGTACCTTGGGGCAGGTCCTAGTACAGTTCATTATGGTGTGACAGCGGTACAGGGAGAAGGGATCCTGCAGCTTGGACAGACGCTCTTCTGTGAACTCATCTCGTGAGTCGATCATCCAGCGATAGGCCTGGAGGTGGAGGACAGAGGTGAGCTCAGAACAGGCCATGGTGCAGTTGCAAATTCACTCAGACTACTTTGGACTGCCCTCGAACATATCACACAAAGTTAATATAGACGTGGGTACTGCACTATAAAAGCAGAGACCTGCATCAGAACAGCAGGTCCCAGGTACTTGTCTCCGTTCCACCAGTAGCTGGGGCAGCTTGTACTGCAGCAAGCACACAGGATACATTCATACAACCCATCCTGCCAGAGGAAGACATGCCAAAAACACTTTAATAGATGAACACAGTGGGAGCAGTCTGCGCAACCATTTTAATTATGCCTACTGCTATTGAACCAGAAGTTATGTACCAGTTTTTGCCTGTCTTCCACAGTCTGATGGTACTGTTCCTTTCCCTCACTGGTCTCATCCTTCTTCTTTAGGTAGGGCTCGATTGACTTATACTGAGCATAGAAATTGCTCATGTCCTGCAACCAAAACCCATCATCATCCTACAGCTATTTAAATGCAGGATTGCAAATTAAAATGCATATGAAAAAGAATAATATAGGCAGCTTGTGAAGAGTGGAATGTAACAGTACTCACAGGGACCAGGTCCTTGACCACATACATGTGCGGTAGGGGGTAGATTTTGGTCACCTTACTGGTGTTGGTGTCAATCTTGTTCAGACAGGCCAGGGTGTTGCTTCCATTGATGTTCATTGCACATGATCCACAGATACCTGCACCATAGCAAACACAAATATACAATTCTTACTCATCTTACATCTTACTCAGAGCATTTGTATCTCAGGATAATCGGGCATTAGACTAAGAAGGTCTGGAAGCATAAACCTCTGGGCCACCTGTTCTTAATTCCATCCTGGACAAACTCACCTTAAGGCTGTCCAAATGCCCTGAGACAACTTAAGAGTACACCAACCTTAAGAACACAAGAAGTATTTCTTGCAATCTCTAAAATGTTTTTGCGATATATCACAAAAATGATTCCAACATTTGAAGTTTACCTTGGAAAGGCAGGCAAGTGGCCTTCCTACAGGTAAATACACTAAACTCAGGGGAAAAGCTAAGACAGATTTCTCCACCAAGCCACTTACACACATATTAAGTACATCTTGAAAGTGAAATCTGCACCCACACTTGGAAAATCAGACTAGTATAATTCATCTTTTGAAGGCTTTAAATTTGAGATGATCTACAATTTCATAAAGAAGAAAAAGTGCAATATCTACAGCTTGACTGCCCTGACAGCCACCCTACATTTTCCCTGGTGATCATTCCACCTTGACCCTAACCTAAAGTCCCTCCCCATGCCTGTTTACATTTTTCTGGATAAGGCCACATTTCAGTTCCTCTGGGCTTGTTTAGCCTTCAAAACGTCAATACAGTGATCCCACAATGTATTGATGCTAAGCCACTCCCCCAGTGCTTCACAAGTCTAGTAGTAACTAGGTTAAATGCAGCTCCTGAGAAAAATAAGTCCACTGCACCTTTATCTTTCCTTTCCAAAAAAGTTTAAAAGGAAACTTTTGAGTGAGGAACAGAAGCGTTCTATTTGCATTTGCAGTTCTCTTAATTTTAACCCTTCAGTTCCTCACTCAAAACCTTCCTTTTCGACTTTATTGGAAAGGAAAGAAAAAGATGCAGTGGTCTCATAATTTTTTCCAGAGCTGTATTTTAACACCGGATAGGCAAGCGCAGTCAGGTTGTAAGTCAAGCACACCTGCCTTATTTTATTAATGTGCTGTGGGTTCATTACTGTTGTTATGTTGCTTCTAAAGTATCTGTTTTTCTAGGCTAACTAGCTGGCTATGCTAGTTAGCAGGATAAACGGCTGGCTAAGTTGCTGGTTAATATAACTGCATACAACTGTTTGAAAACTAGAGAAATTGTGTTACATGAGCCATTTCCACAATACTGGTTTACTTTTGTCTCATATATTGCATGTGCAATTTACACAGAGAAAAAAGTGGCAGTGTATTTTTCAGCTCTGATTGAACCTATACATCCGTTTTCCCAAGAATCCCTACATCCCCCCCTCCTAGTAACATACCCTCTCTGCACGATCGACGGAAAGTTAGAGTGCCATCCATCTCATTCTTGATCTTGATGAGGGCGTCTAATACCATGGGGCCACAACTGCAGAGAGTAGAGAAGTAGATAGACAAAATGTTTGTTTCCCAAGTCACAAAGCTGTAACCTGACCATGAATAACAGAACGGTTACAAATCGTATTCTAATAATCATCACTCGAGGGGTGGCCAGTCCACAGCCAGAAGAAGACTGGCCACCCATTGAGTCTGGCTGCCCTCTTGCTTCCCTTCTAGGTTCCAACCCTACTAGGGAGTTTGTCCTAGCCACTGTGAATCAATTTCTTGTTGGTGCTTGCTCTTTTGGGTTTAGGCTTGGTGTCTGTATAGGCTCTTTGTGACAACTACTGATGTAAAAAGTTTGAGAGATTGACTGAGGTGTTGCGTGCCATGTAACAAGAATTTACTTGTTCAGAATGAAGCATGTTATTTGGTGCACAAAACCTTTTCAGACATATTTAACTAAAATAGTAACATGCAGACAATACATACTACAAAACACTTGAAATAAATAATGTTTAGCAGAACTGTGAGTATAATTTTACAAAAGAAAATGTATTTGACTGTCATTTAATATACAAGCATTTTCAAGTACTACTTGAATAACAATGGCTTTGGAATAAACAAAGGTTATATCCATGTACTTGGACTTAAGATTATTTTGAGCAACCCAGCTCTAAACACATTTCTGAATTCCTATCTGGATTCGGGTAAAATGCAGGCATGAGAGCTACCTCCTGCCCAGACATCAGCCAATGTGTAAATCAGTATCAATTATGCTCCAAGTAAAGCGGTTTCATTTCAAGGAAAATGGGAACCTGGTAGCTGAAGTTTCAGTGAATCTGTGAAAAAGATATTCTGAAAGATCATCCAACTCAGATTTCCAAGTGTGAAACATATGTAACACCCTAAAGCACCAACTTTCCGACCTGAAAGCAATTTTGTCTGCCCTCATTCTTTTCCAAATGTTGATAGCACCATTCTTTTTGTGTACTTTGGTATGTTTAGAAATATTGTTCCAAACTATCGTTGGCTGCTCTTTATACTCCGCACAGTCATTCTCACTCAGTGAGTAACCTGCCCACAATTGTGTTTCAGTTGTGGCTGAGGAAACAAAGAAAGCTTTATTTTTGAACAGTGAACTAACTGTATATGAATGTATACCAACTGTGAAAGAGCTGTTCTGGTAGTCTGCCTGAAAACAACAGTGTACTTGGGCAATAGAGCAGTGTTTGAACTTAGGCTATGGTGAGAGTTATATTCTCTTTGCAATAGACCGCTCAGTTACTATAGATTGAACATAAATAACAAATTAAATGACTCCTTTGTTCCAATAACATAATAGAAGTGATCAATTAATAGAGCAGGCTGTACTCACGTGTTGAGATCAATCTCAAAGGTCTGCATGCGAGGCTTGTCCCCAACTGTGTCTGGATCCCAGCGGTACACCTGAAACTTCTTGACTTTGGGCTGTGGGGCTGTGGCAGCTGCCGTCTGGGCATACCGGACCGCCTGGCAGTAACAAGACGGAGAGGGAGTGAGGAAGGAAGACTGCTTCGCCTAGGTCTGGTGTAACAAACAATATTTTGGTAAAGTACTGAAAATGCCTTATCATGAATGATAACATAATGAATATTCCTGGTAAGAAGAGGCAGGTACCGTTTGAAAGTTTAAGGATTCAGTTCGGCATTTTGGTTGTCATGAAATTATTGCACTTTCAGTAATTAGGTATATTTATGTATTTCATGACAACGAAAATACAGAAATACCAAAACTAATCTAAAAGCTACTCCCTAGCCCTGGTCACAGGATAAAGTACAAGCTTGAGGTTTAAAAATGAAGGTGTTTTTGATTTGGAAAATAAGCATTTTTTGGCAGACAGGCTTATTCTGAGCTAATTGTGTTCAGCTGTTGAAAATACACATTTGCTAGATGTAGATGAAGCCTCCACGAGCTTGATAAGGGGTTGCCTAATTTGCCAGGAAACGGAGACAAAAATATTTTTCTGAGCATATTATGCATTTTTTCTCAAAAAGTTAAAATATACTTTGTAAGAAATAAGTTGGTTTTGCAATATATTTGACAGTAGTTTTTAACCAAAATATCATAGACAGGACAAAAATGTAAACTGAAAATTAATGAGCAGTTACCGTGGTAAAAAAACGATTGTGTTTTTTCTGAGGGAGTTTATCTGTGACGCTCACTAGCTGTAAAAAAACCTTGAACTGTGCATCTTAAATAATAGCCATAAAAATAATGAACACGCATCAGAACAACCTACCCTTACACCTTATTTCCTTTGACGTCACTGAAGAAAAAACATAGGAGAATCACTACGTTTAAAAAGCTTTATCACATATAGCGTTTCCCCCATCTATTGGGCCAAGAATATACAGCTACAGTTTTCTGATTTCCCTAGTTGTTTTAGCATTTAGAAGTTTAATTATGGTTAAAAAAGTAATTTTACCCTGTTAGAACACAGGGGTGTGACATATGGAGGTAGATTAACGAATGAAATTACATATAACTTGCATTGTGTTAGGTATCTTAAGTATCAAACTCAATCGTGTTAATTGTCGACAAGGCAGGCCTCATGGCTTTTTATGTATTATGACGCTCAGATAGTGCCTTCCAGTGTAGGATTGTAATTAACTCTGTACCTTTAAGGATGTTTAGTACTTCCACACCAGGCTACAGATTACACTGCACCTATCGCTCTACTAACAACATAAAGAAAGCAGCTAACTCATTCTGAATTAAAGTGGCACTGTTCAATATCCTGCTTCTAAACAAAAATAACACTTGTCTCCTCGTATTCCCCTTTCGAACGAGACCGCAATAGTATTAGCAAGTCGGGGTGATTTAGGGTTGGAAGAATAGTTCTGCGACTGTCAAAGCGAGTATAGAGACACAAGACAATGGGAAGCTATATAGATATTATATAGGTAATATCACAGGCACTAGAATACATTTTGTATAGCGATTATCGGAAACATTAACTTAAACCATTAACTGCATATGTACAGTCGTCATTTTAGCATGTATGTATGCTAGTAATGTAATACAGTAAAAATCGTACTATTGCCCCTTTATTACTGTGAACAAAATCACAACGTCCAGTGGACACAACAAGCAAATTTCCAAGACAAACAACAAGATAGCAAAACTATCAGAAATCAGTGACAGTTACCTAGCTACAGTTATGACACCGTATAAGCTACTAGGTAGCTGCCACTGACGTAACGCGTTAAATAGTAACTACAATAAGCTTACTGACAAGCGTATCGCTAACTAACAAACCGCATTCGTTTCTCCTGCAATCGTTCATAATTGATATTCTTACCACTATTCCAGCGGAGGAACGGTATGCCATTGTGGTACAGCGACCCAAGGACGAAAAACAAACCACCGACATCTTGAATATAAAGTTTCTCTGACCTCCCGGTTTCTGCTATCCCAGAGTGCACTGCAGTATTTCATAAGCAGAAACCACAGCACAGATCGTTATCCCATAATGCACTGCAGTATTTCGTAAGACCACATCAAAGATTTTTTAGAACAAAGATCCTCAAAGCAACTCCATATGTGATCGGGGAACACTCCAGTCTGTTTGGGCAACACTCCAGTCTGTTTGGGGTACACTCCACCTCATCTTGTGCCACAGAGCTAGACATCTTAATAGTCAATGCCCGTTGGGGTAGAGGCAAAAAACAGACCACTCCCATCGCTAGGTTTAATGTATCGCCATCCTCCAATGGAATGTGTAGGTTCCACACAGAGTCAGGGAGTTTGTTAAGAAAATAAGCATATAACATTGGAGAGTAAATAGAAGAACAGATAAACATCACAACCAATTCCAAGTACATTATGTCATGATTTCCAAAAATATGTATAAATGATATTACAAAGAACAAGTTACTATTCCCAAAACTCTAGATGACTGCTATGTCCAAAGGGGCACTTCATTGGATTTCATTCTGTGTCTCAAGAAAGTGATCTTTAAGTACTATTCATCAGATCCAGACAGCTTTTCTAATTTTTTTTCTTCAGATTTCTTCATGGGAATTCTTCCAACCATATCTATGAACTTCAGGACAATTTTGAAGAATGGTTGTATTCATTAGGGAGAAAATAAGCACTTAATATCGTAATTGTTAAAAAATATAATTTTGCCTAAATCTTTTGCACAGTGAACTTTACATGAACAACTGTATTGAAGTTCAAAAAATCACTAACCCAACAAGTGAAATATACTCCTCTCACTGTCATGTCCATAATGTTTACCAAATTACTATTTACCCTGCGTAAGGAAAATAAATCATCATCAATCCTCTATCAATTGATCTGAGGTCATAAATCACACCGTGTGCGTGTAAGAAACATCAGCAAATCCAAGATGGAGGGAGGCTCTCTCAATGATTATATATCTTTTTGACTTATAACATAGAGACCTTTATATAAATAGTCCTATGTTTTCATTAGAATTGCTTAGGAAAACATAGAACCTACCCAGAAATAACTCTTCAAATATTCATAAATAAGAGACAATGTTAGAAAATGTCCTCCTGTGTTTGAAGTTGCTAGACCTTCTTGGTTTGATGGGTGCTTCAACGTGTGCCCCACAATAAAACCTGTCTTGTCCATATTCATCTTTTTAATCTGCTAATTCACTTTCAACAGACACCATTATGGCAAGTTAGAAGGTGGAACTACATTCTGAAATCTCCATAGCAGATTAGGAGAATAGTCTAGAATAAATGTATACTTGTTGAATCAACCCCTGACATTATATTACACATTTCTACATAAATTATACAATTCCAAAACCAGGTTCCATAACATATACTAGAACTTCTTTAGGACTAACTGGCCTGACAATTTCTAGGGGTCCCTGCTCAAAGTGCTTTAGCCTGTGTTGCAGATAAAGTTTCTACTTGATTACTCCTGCTGTCATTGCCCACATCCCATCTGGTAATCCTTGTCCACATGCTTGTACAGCTGGTCTGGAATCTGCCTAAAAAATCTGGACACAGCCCACTTGTATTTATTTTCCTGCTGATCATCTGAACATGCAAAAATATTCATGTAGTTTTAAAACATGTACCCACCCTGCACAGCCAAAAGAGGACTGGCCCAGATTTTGCCATCGATGAGAACTGGGGCGTGACTGTAGCCATTAGATGTCCTGTAATCCACATTGACCTTCTTGGTTTTCTTTGCGTTTAGGGTCAGGTTGTTATCAGCATACCATGCTGCCAGGTGCTTGACTTCCTCCCTTTAGGCTGACTTAACATTGTTACTGATCAGGCCTACCATAGTGCCTCAATTCTTGTTGCTGCTTGATCTTTTGGATTTTGGCTGGGTCTTTGTAGAAGCCACAACAGTTTTTGTCTTACAGTCTTATTTTGGGAAAAAATGTGTACGTCTTATGCAGATGCCTTTTTTAGAAGACTACTATACACATGTTTCGATCAAGATGAACCGTATAGCTCAGGGCGTCTGAATCAAAGAAACCCTGCAAGGAATATTGTCAGTTGGAACAGCACAAGAGACAATGTCTGGTTGGCGTCCAGCATAGGGTGGCAGCCCATCTTTGCCAGGGTTAAAAGGCTGATATGGGACGGGGCTTTCTTGTCACTTTGCCATGTAGTGTCTCCATGTGGTAGATTGACTGTGGTTGAAAATGGGTTAACAAGAGCCTCAGCCTTCTTCTGAGGCTGTGCAGGACTTGATTAACTTTTGTATTATTTTTTAGCTTAATTTATATTTGAATTAGTTGAAACTTTTTTGCTCTTAAATACGTTTTATTAATAGCTAGAAAATAAAGGACACCCTCTTCACCCAACGAACCTTGAACACTTCCCCTACTCACCGCTACTCACCCAGAACGTTTCCCTTTTTGGGATTGTACCCACCAGCACACTAGGTGGCAGAATGCATATTTAATTGTTGCAAACGCCGTTATACCAGGGAAGCAGAAGAACAGATGGAGCTTGAAGAGCTCGCCTGTACCAATGCTGAATTAAGGTCATCGTCTAATCTAGTGAGGGTCACGCAGGAAAAACAACAGTTTCTGAAAATTTCAATAAATAAAAAAACGACGATATTATAGAAACATGGTGTTTTTGACTTTGTCATGTTGGATCCGCAATCGTGGGCCTGATCGATACTGGAAGGTTCAAGAAGTTCTCAGTCATGCACGGGTAAATGCACAACTAGCATCAGCTTGCTAACCTATACCGTCTGTAATTGACGGCCATCATAGTTACTAAGTAGTTAGGTACATGTACTGTAATTTAACTATTGTATTTAGATCATTGACATTACATAACTATCTTTTCATGCTACATTAAATCACCGTATAGGTAGTTAATTTGGCTACTTGCCGTGTTTGACCGTTTCGACTGTAGTCTGTACTGTAATCTGCAATGTTGCTAGCTAGTACAGCCAGGTTCAGCTTAAGTATAGATAGAAATGTATTTAACTAATTTACCAAATAGTTGGCTTGTACACGTTTTAGATCTAGCTTGATTCCAAGATTTTAAAAAGGTAAGAAATCGGAATGCACACAGTGCGTTGACTATGGCGTTGTACGTTTATTGAACTAGATAAGTTGAATTTAAATAATATGTATTGAAGTCCAGTAGTGTTGTCTTCTGATTAGGAAAACTCTGACGTTGCATAGACGTTACATGTAGATTGAGGTATATTACAAGATGTCTTGCACTACCTCCACACTGTCCCAAGCCAAGGGTATCACTATTGACCTCAACGCATATAGACACCTAGTAACCCGTTTATTATGCAACTCATTCTTAAAAATGGATCGCTCTTACCGACAGTTATGGCATTGGCTTGCTATATCAAGCAGGTTGAAAGGCTTCGAGGCAACCAGTTATTGTTTAATTGTATTTTAGAAGTTGTTAGAAAATGTTACCTAATCACCGTTGAACGTGGTATGACCGTTAACGACACAACGCCAATTCCAAGTTTACAAAAAATTGAGGCCAAAAATATTGTAAACTGCAGTCTTATACCTGTATGTAAATACAGCTACTTGAAGAGAGGTTGAAGGACAGTGTACCAACCGTGCAAGCAGACCAGCAGTTAGGCAGACCAGAACAAGACCATAATAAAAATAATAAAGGTCCAGAATGGCATCACGGAATGCAAAACAAATTGCTGGTGTGACATCTTGGGGCCTGTTATGCTAGTGGCCAAGTCCTGATTTGTGTTAGAAAGAGTCCATGGACCCATCCTGCCTCCAGTCAACAGTACATCCTGGTGGTGATGTGTGTAAGTGTCAGGACTGTTTTCCTGGCACACTTTTGTCTCTTGATACCAACTGACAAACTTTTGAATGCCAGTGTACTGGAACATTGTCGCTAACCACCTGCACTCCTTTATACGAACAGAATTTCTTTATGGGTGCTCTTTTGTTATATGGACAATTCCAGCTTGGTAATATCTTCCAAATCCATAACCTGAAGAATTCAGGTCTGACTCTGTAATGTCAGATCTGCTGGATTTAAATCTATTCTGTGCCATCTTGTAAATTCAGGAGATTCATTAAAATGTTGAAATATTTACATAATCACTTTACACTTTAGGAATTACATTTCACTTTTGATATTGACATGGTTTAAATTAACTTTGACCCCAGCCAATCTCAATTACCTTGTGGAGTCATGTCGTGCTCTTATCCCGGTCCGATAACTTGTATTTCTCTTCCCCTGTTTGTGTCCATTAGCACTTCAGGGGTAGAAAGAACAGATGCTACAGCCTGGCAGTCCGGGCAGTACGAAGGGCCTTTGTCTATGCCACCAAGGCTCGCAGGCTCAAACGACGTAACATGCGCACGGTAAGAGCATATTCTGAATTGTTGCCATGTCGTTGAAGCGTTATCGGATGTGCCTGACATGTCATCAAGATCTCTCCTCTTCCATTATTATGTGTACCCTATATTAGCTAAATGTGGATGAGTACTGTTGTGAGATCCTAAAAGAATGTCTCTCACCAGCTATGGATCTCGCGAATCGCAGCTGCATCAAGAGAGCATGGCATGAAGTACCCAGTCCTTATCCACAACCTGGTGAAGGTCAGTACCGCAGGGCTGCACTTGATTATTCCTTTGTTAGCACCCGTTTCTTGGTTCCACCGTCTGAGATTTCAGTATTGTGCTGACTGGAATTTTATGTTTCCAACGTATGATTCAGTGTTGTTCAACCTCACTTTATTGGGTCATCCCTATTATTAAGACAAACGCATGCAATCAGTTTGGCGCCGACCTTTATCGTACCAAAAAAACATCTCAAAGTGTTACATATTTTAATGTTGTTAGAAACTGATGAGGAGGCAAGCAGGAGAAACAAAAGAACAGGAGGCTGGTATTGAAACCCGGTCTCGGATGGGGGCTGTATACAATGCCTTTGGAAAGTATTTAGACCCCACCACTTTCTGTACATTTTGTGTTATAGATGTCATTTATAATTATTTAAATGTATAGTGTTGCCATTAACATGATGCACATGGCACCCCATAGCATGAACACATTATTGGAAGTTTGTGCCAATTTGTTGTAAATAATGTCATGACCTAAGTATTCAGAGACTTAACTTGAAATTGACCTTGCATGCATCCTGTGTCAGTTGACTATCCTTGACATGTCTCTAGAACTTGACTGGAGTCCACCGGTGGTAAATTCCATTGCCTGGACATGATTTAAATAGGCACTGGTTTTTGCTTTGTCATTATGGTGTGCTGTGTGTTGATCGATACCAAAACATTTGTGAAATCAATAAATGAAGTCTAATACAACAATATGGGGAAAGTGAAGGGGTGTGAATACATTCTCAAGGCACTGTATGTGACTTTGAATGTGTGTAGTAGTGATAAATGGTACATAGTGCAAACTTACAATGTGTATATATTGAACTGTTGTGTAGTCCTGCTTGTAAACTGGTTTGCATGTTCCAATAAAGCCTATTTGAAATTCCTCTAAACTGAACTGTCAAAGCCCTATGCACTACCCATCATTACACTGATTAGTCCTTATGTGACTCAAATAAAATGTAATACTTTCCAAGAGTTACCCAAGAATAGTCTGTTGAAAGTGCTTATTTATTTACACGTATGTCTCTTTCTCACCACACAGAGTAGCGTTGAGGTGAATCGACGTGTTCTGAGTGAACTTGCCATCACGGAGCCTAAGTCCTTCCTGTCTCTTGCAAAGCTGGCCAGGGCAAGGCAACAAGAGGGATTTGGTGTAGCTTTGGGTGATCAGAAAGAGCCTCCAGGTGTCTTCTCACGTATCGTCACACTACAGTGACCCCTCCATAATTAATTATCAACTCCATACCATGTTTTACAAATCTCAGTGAGCACCCATTTTAAATAACATTTCCAAAGACATTTAAATAAAGTTTCCTTACCTGCAATACATTTAACTTAAGTGTATCCCAGCCACCCTTCTATTGGGGTTACTGAGTATATTCACATCTCACTCATTGTCATAACATTAACAGGAATGGTTTCATTGACACGGGAGCATATTTTCAGAGAAAATATTTGACTGTCATTGTACATATGATTTGCTTTTTTCGTGTGTTTACATATTGAAAATTATTGTGTAGTAAATAAAACATTTTTCTATAATTATTGTTGTGGTCGCTAATGATGCACACATAATATGTATCCTATATTGATGTCTCAATTTAGGATCTTTCAAACATCTAATGTCCAGCGTGCACTTCACCTTTCTCCGATGTTTTTGCCGTCTCAGACAACATTTTGTGATCGCGTTGAGATTCTAGTAATAAAGAATACCACGGTACAGCTGCTGACATGTGACCAAAATAATCTGTTTTTTTATTTTCTGCCATGCTTGCCACAAAACTAAATGTAATTGGTACTATGCAATGTTTTCCATGGGAGGGGTGCAAATACCGTGGTAGTGGCCAAAATACCATGAAAAATTATTTCAATCACCAACTGCATCTACTCATACCACGAATTGCATTTGTAACGGAGTAGCTATTGGCGGACCACACATTTTCATCATATCCAATGTATGTGCAAGTACAGTTAAGGTGTTAAACATGCGTAGGTATTGAGTTGGCGTGAGTTGACATATAGTTAGTAGAAAAGGGTGAGAGCTTGTATTCTCCGGGCGCTCTAGTGCGAATGAATAAAGAGGATAAACCCATGGTGAAAATGTACGTAGATTCATTTTCATATTGCATTAACTTTATTTTATATTCAGTTTTCCTCCCGCTACAACTTGATAAATCATTCAGCATTTAGCTAGGTGGACACATTTCTATATGGTTCACGGGTTGGGCTTGATGCCTCTGTCCAATAATCATCAAGTGTTTTTTTTGGGTGACATGATTGCTACCGCTGGACAAAAAGTATCATATTACTCTTTTGTGAACAGAAAACTAATGTAATTGAAGGATTAATCGACAAAAAAATCTTCAGGATTTTGCCCAGTTGCATCCGGTTCCATCTTGTCTTCTCCTGGTTAATGAATATCACAGTACCACTGAGATTGCTCCCCATGGAAATGACGACCCTATGGTCGAAATGTATACTTGAGGTTTGTTATCTGGCCCCTTGTCCATCTGTGTTATCTGTTTGGATACAAAACATTTACATATTTTGAAACACGAGTCAAGAGATTCACATTTCCTGTGAATGCTCATGGAATGTATTAAATGCAATACAAAAACTACTCGTCATGAGTTTATGAACGAATAAAAGAAACGCGTTCAAATCACATAAGTACAAAAACGAGCTACACATCAATCTTTTTGGACACTGCAGCTACCATAGATTATTATGGGTGTGGCTATATGCTTGACCTTTACAGAGCACAACCAATGAGTGGACGATGTTTTTCCTCGTGTAACCAATCACCACGGGTGTCTTTCAGGTGGAAAGCTGTCCCCTCCTGCACTTGCGCAAAGACGGCAACGTGACACGCGTGTGGAGGAAGTGTGTTGTGTGACAGGCAGCCGAACTCTGATTGTCTCCACCGGCCTGGGCCAGTAGCTTACTCTGCTTACTGTAACATGTCCTGGCTGTTCGGCCTGAATAAAGGGCAGCCTGAAGCGCCCCCGGATTTTCCGGTTCCACCGACACCCCCTCCACCGACTGGCGGCTCCGGTGGTGGGTCTGGAGGCGGCGGCGATAAACCCAAGGACAAATGGAGCAACTTCGATCCAACCGGGCTGGAGCGAGCAGCCAAGGCTGCAAAAGAACTCGACACTTCTCGTGAGTGCATAGAATGTTTATAGCTATAGAGAACTGTTACCAGTCGAAATTATGTTGGTTATCATTTTAGAATGAACAGTGCGCCCGTAGCATTCTTTACCGCCTGATCAGCGGTGGTACTGACGCAATACTGTCCGGTGTCCTGACATACATCCTAATCCAACAATCCGTTATCAGACAGTGGGACATTACACTGTACTAAATGACATTCACATGTTCCACGCCACGGTTTGAACTTCGGGTTGCACATCTTCATTTAGAAATTGGTCAGTATTCAAGGTGAAAGGTGCAAAGGTCATTCTATTTCACGATTGAGTGTACTAGCATGGTCAAGCATGCGAGCATTACACATAGTGTCACCTCATTCAATTAGATATAAAATTATATTCATTTTATATACATTTCTGTATTTTTTTAAGTATATGGATTTGCATGCCATTAATGTCACATACCTAGAAGATCCATTTCCTTTTCTTTATTTCAGGTCATGCCAAAGAGGCTCTGGACCTGGCTCGCATGCAGGAGCAGTCTGTTCAGTTGGAATACCAGTCCAAGATCAAGGTACTCCTCGTGGAAAAATATACATATATGCTAATATGTAGTACACAAAACACAGTAGGCTACTGTGTAACCATGTACATTGTTTCCCCTCTGTGTGTGTGATTGGGGCAGGAGTACGAGGCAGCGGTGGAACAGCTGAAGGGGGATCAGCTGCGTATTCAAGGGGAGGAGAGGAGGAAAACTGTTAGCGAGGAAACCAAGCAGCATCAATCGGTGAGAAAAGGGCAGAGGAAACATTTGATAGTACTGCAGGAGGGTAACTGCAATATTTCTCATTTTGCAGCATATGATGGGGGTCAGTTATTGGCTCATTGTGCAGTTTTGTGGGTAAATTGTAGAAAGAAGCATTTGCCTTGACCGGGTGTCCCAGATTTCAAGGGAGATATTTGGGGGCCTGTCTAGAAACAATTCCCTGAATATCCCTCAGAAAGAAGACCATAACCTTTTACCAAACTCTTCAGCTCCCTTAGCTTTGCTACAGATTGTTAAATACATGTCCAATAGAGCAAATGTATGCGTTTCTATAGTTACAGTCTAGCGTATTCTGTTTACAGAGAGCTCAGTTCCAAGACAGACTTGCCAGACAGAGGTACGAGGATCAACTTAAGCAACAGGTAAGCTGCTGTTCGCTTTCACATCTGCTTAAATATGTTGGAGCTATAATGAAGTACAAATAAGTTGCTGTGTCCACTTGTCTAAGTGTCACTTTTTTCTATGTCTTCAGCAATCTCTGAATGAAGAAAACCTTCGTAAACAGGAGGAATCTGTGCTAAAACAGGAATCCATGAGGAAAGGTACTGACTAGTATCTCCTGGAGAATAGTTTTTAAATGTACTTTTATTGGTGGTAATATTTTGATTATCAGCCTAGATTAAGTCTTAATTCATTTTAACCAAATTATACCTTAGCAACATTACATCATTAACCATATTTGCTACAAAGACATGGCCATAGGTTAAACAATTTACAGCTCTGATTCACTGTCTTTTTATAACTGTCCAAGGGGGCTACGAAGAAGCGATTCCTAATAATTGGTGAAAAATGGCATTTGCAACTCAGATTGGTTAATAGGAAGAGGGTTAGGGGCAAAATGTACATTATAGGACAAGATTTATTAAATAAAATGTCCATGTGTCCCAAATAGAATTCTCATCTCAAAAATTATAAAATGAAAGGTCATTTTCAATAGTTCAGGTCAGCCTTGTCATTGTCATTGGTTGTTAACTGGTAATCACAATGTCGATGTTCTATCCGCTTATCTATCTTTTCTCTGCAGCAACTATCGAGCATGAGATGCAGCTGAGGCACAAGAATGAGCTGCTGCGTGTAGAGGCTGAGTCCAAAGCCAGGGCACGTGTTGAGAGGGAAAATGCGGACATCATCCGCGAGCAGATTCGTCTGAAAGCCGCAGAGCACAGACAGACTGTACTAGAAACTATACGGTCAGACACAGACTGCCCCACTGACTGTATGGTCAGTCAGACAGTCTTCTTCAGACCACGCTGAGTGATGGTTTTAGTGAGCTGACTGTCTTTCTGTAATGTCTACAGGACTGCAGGTGCTGTGTTTGGTGAAGGTTTCCGGGCCTTTGTGTCAGACTGGGATAAAGTCACTGCCACGGTGATGAGAACCCCCTTCTGTGCTACAAACTTATGATCGATTTGCTCCTAAATAGTGTACCTGCGCAGTTCTTAGGAGTTCTTGCAGTTTGAATGTGCTGTATGTGTTCCCTCCCACCACCAGGTGGCAGGCCTGACCCTTCTGGCTGTGGGGGTGTATTCTGCGCGGAACGCCACAGCCGTGGCCGGGCGCTACATTGAGGCCCGCCTTGGGAAGCCCTCATTGGTCAGAGAGACGTCTCGCATCACTGTGTTAGAGGCACTCAAGCACCCCATTAAGGTAAGGAGGTTCTGCTGTGTGTTTGTCAACCTCCCGTGTTCCGATGCTTGAAGTGGCATCTTATTTTAAGTACTATAAAGTGACAGTGGAGTACACTCTCTTTATCTTAATGCCCCTTTTATAGATGTCAAAGCGCCTGACGAGCAAACCCCAGGATGCCCTGGAGGGAGTCGTGCTCAGTGTGGGTATTGACACTCGACACACCTGAGAACCTCACAGTCTCAACACAATAGAACTCGGGAGATATTCTGCCCAGCCCACGTATTAAAGAGACATTCAAACATCTCCTGTCATGTGAATATGTTTGAAGTTGCAGCCAGGATTTGAATGAAATGATTCATGTCCCAAATTATTCGGTCTCCTTCCAACAGCCTAACCTTGAAGAGCGTGTACGTGACATCGCCATAGCAACTAGGAACACGCGGAAGAACAATGGGCTGTACAGGAACATCCTCATGTATGGGCCCCCTGGTACAGGCAAGACCCTGTTCGCCAAGGTAGGCTTTTCACAGAACCCCCTTGACATCGACAGGGGGTGCCTTGGGGTCTGTACATGTCTTGTAACTGTGTTTCTGTTCAAGTAGAAGCTGGCAGTGCACTCTGGGATGGACTATGCCATCATGACTGGTGGTGATGTGGCACCCATGGGCCGTGAGGGTGTCACTGCCATGCACAAAGTATTTGACTGGGCCAACACCAGCCGCCGCGGGTATGCTATCCTCCCTGTACCATTCCTGCAATGAATAGGACCTAATGTAAATGTGACAGTGATGTAACCAGATAACAGAAGCATCTGCAAAACCTGACTTTATTCGAACAAGCAAATGTCATGAACAGACATGAAATGGCCGGAACAGAGCTCACTCGGTCAGCTCCACTAATGCCATTCTCTTATTTCTGACACAGACTGCTGTTGTTTGTTGATGAAGCTGATGCATTCCTGCGCAAAAGATCTACTGTAAGTGTGCCATCCAGTCCTTGCCTGATTTGATATGAAAAACAATAGCATTGACTTTAGTAGTAGATTTCAACAGTATACACTATATTTATACATATTGCCACTCTATATAAAAGTTGTCTGTCTTTGATTATATTGTCATTGCCAGGTTCTGGCATGTCTAATAAGTGTCTTAGAGAAATCTTTGGATTCTAGCTCATTCTGTTCAAAAGATACACCTCTATATTTTGGTGCGTACCTTCCGTAGACATTTTTATAAGAATGTATGCCAATAAATATTATGCAATCGAGTAACAGCACATTTTATTGAATCAGTTGGGGACATTATTTGGGCTGAAGTGAGAGATCTGTCCCAAGCCTATCGATTATGTTGTCTGACCGCAATATTTATTGTTAATGAATACAAATTTGGCACGTATGACAACGTGAAATATGCACTTCAGGGTACATAGATTGCAGGCTGACTAGCAGATCTGTACCCAAGAAGAATTCATGGCTGACATTGGCCATATCTTGCACAACCAAATAGGTTAAAGGTTGTCATGTCTCAACATAGCTGCCTAGCTAGATTTATACAATTTTCATGTACCTTTATGATAATAATGTTAACATGGTGTCTTTGCTTTATGCAATTCTTCTCCTTTATTATTATATACTGTTACTTCCTTTTAGTCTTATCTTGGATTTATTTATTCTCTTATTACTACTTTGCAAACAACCCCCTGAACTGGAACTATTTGGCTGGTTGGTCGTGATAGGGAGGGGAAACATGCTGCCCTATTTGACATTTCACACTGCTTGGTACCCTCAGCACTTTCCACAATCTACGTATTTCTCTTGGGTCATTTGTACAGTCTAACTATGACGAATGTGTTGAACATGTAGGTTACAGCAAATGCTAAATAAGCCACGTCGTTGGTCACTGCACTGTTCTGTGCTGACAGACTTGGCTGGTGTGAGTCAACTTGAGATAGAATTAACATTGGTTTTGACCTTTTGCGAGGTAATCACCCAACGATATACACTTATGTCTATTGTCCCCCTATTTAAAACCAGATCTAGTGGAGTAGCTTCCTGTATTTAAATTAAAGTAAAAATAACTTATTGTAACCAGAATTCAAGGTTTGTTTCTTTCTATTTGCAGGAGAAGATCAGTGAAGAGCTCAGAGCCACTTTAAATGCATTCCTGTACCGCACTGGAGAGCAGAGCAACAAGTCAGTCCTCATGGACTCCAAATCCCTAATCTTCACCCAGCGCCATAAACTGATGTACTCCCTCAGTAACCCCAGGACTCAATTCCTAATTGCCGGCTGCTGTCTTCTTTCCTTCCAGGTTTATGATGGTGCTGGCTAGTAACCAGCCGGAACAGTTTGACTGGGCCATCAACGACCGCATTGATGAGATAGTCAACTTTGCCCTCCCGGGTCCTGATGAAAGGGAGAGGCTGGTGCGCCTGTACTTTGACAGATATGTGCTTGAGCCTGCCACTGGGGGGAGACAGTGAGTCATACAGCATTACACCCGCACAGCACAGCAAGTCATGGCAACACAGATTTAAATAGGACACTTACAATCTCTGGCACACTGGGAATGCATAATGGAGTTCTGATCCCAAGAATGGTCCTTTTCCTCCACACACACACACACACACACACACACACACACACAGGCTTTAATCCTGGCTCCCAGGGACAAAGGAGGCTCTGGGATGTTGAAAATTCTCAGTTCTTTGCAACTGTCTTCCATGGCACCCTTATGACCATTCATGCTGATTGCTATTATAACAGCACTTATTGTATTAATGTTTTTAGTAGTGACTTATTTTAATATTGAAGGTTTTTATTCGATTAGATTTTAACTTAATGTTAAAATTGGAAGACACATGTGCCTATGATCAGTAGCTTTTCTTTTGGATACCTCGCATTGGGGAGTTTTACCTGTTCTTTCCTGTAGGTCTTCAGAGGGCTGGGTACTTACCTGTCTTCTACTGGAGGATACGTCCCTCACTTTAAGAGGATAAAACGCAGTGAACGAGGAGCTTTAAAGGGAATTAAACGTGGAATCCCACAGATACACTAAACATTTTGCTTGTGAATGAATTTTTCTGTGTTTTTGCACATACATGCACATGTATGTGTCTGCACATACAATCGTGGAAATACGCTAGACCTTCTTACCACTGGAGAAGTCCCTTCATCCAGCCTAGATGTTCGTGAGCTAGGTTTTTGCCTCCTCTACTTTAACAACTGAGGCCCTTACACAGCAACTACTGAACAATTCAACACATTTGCTGAGTTCTTCGAGGCTAAAATCAACAGTGACAGAAAGAACATTATATTCTCCCAACCTGACACCACTCTGGCTTCTTTCTCACCGGCTCTATCCAGCTACAATGTGGGAACTAATCGCAAAAGGAAAGCTACCAGTGGTCCCCTCAAACCTATTCTACAATAATGGTTAAAACATTCATTTTTATGCAAATATTTTAAATGTGTCTAAGTTCATACATTGCTTAAAGTAATTTTCAGGCTATGCATGCAACTCCCTCACACAAGTAGAGCATTGTCAAACAAGCTTGAGGACAGTGTCATCTAGTTATATTCACCCCCACTAATGTGTTTTGATAGAACTTTTTGAAGTAACTATTGGCTATATAAAAAACAAAAGGGCTTCAGAATTAGTCAGAAAACTGAGCCTGTTGGTGCAGGGAGCAATTACAGGCCTGGTTTCTCTACAGACAGAACGTCGTTTAGCCCAGTGTTTTAACCGGTCTCTAATTATCCTCTGTCTTTCAGGCGAATGAAGCTGGCTCAGTTTGACTATGGCCAGAAGTGCTCTGACATCGCTAAGCGAACGGGGGGCATGTCTGGCAGAGAGATCTCCAAACTGGGTGTGGCCTGGCAGGTATGTAGTGGGAAGTCCTTGTTAAGGATCATTGTCCTCACCCTGTTGTTCTCCCCTCCCAATTTGTGACGTTCCATTTGGAATTGTGGTGTTGCCACGTCACTGCAGCTCGGCAGCGTGTTAGGGGAAGCTGATGATCGTAAATGTGTCTTCCGATCTGGTTAAGACTGCTTCTAATCACACACTACACGCAACCGGGAAGCATGCACCGGCCAACCGGGAAGCATGCACCGGCCAACCAGGAAGCATGCACCGGCCAACCAGGAAGCATGCACCGGCCAACCAGGAAGCATGCACCGGCCAACCAGGAAGCATGCACCGGCCAACCAGGAAGCATGCACCGGCACACTAAGGCTTGGAGGAAAGCACATTCCCCGACTAGCATTGACCATTCAGCTGACCGGCACTGACTCCAAGGATAATTTAGGGGCGTCAATAAATAATCCTTGTGTCCTCCGATCTCAGTTTTCTCTTCAAGAGCCTGTTCAGAGAACCTGGTTAGGGTTGACAGCAGCTGACTACTGACCCAGCCTCAGATGTTCACATCCATTATTCTGCTTCTATTTCTAGAAGCAGGGCAGAGAATTGGATCACTGGGTATGTCACTTGCCCCTCCCAGTTGCTCTGGCGCTCAGGAGAGGTGCTTTATGTTTCACCTCAAGATACCGGAGGGCCATTTTTTAAACCCAGAAGAACCCAGGCTGTATTTGTAACAATGCCAACTAGTGGAATGTGCAGGCATGCATAGATGATTGGATTTTTGTAAGGTCTGATTGAGTATGCATGATATAGTTGGAGACGTAGTGGTTCTGTCAAACTGACAGCATAGGGAAGGGGATGCCTGCTGAACATCGCAAAAACAAGTGTTGGATTTAAACCAACACTTGTTTTTATTCGCTCAACAGAAGTTGAGTCCAAGATCCCCAGGTCATGCTCAAACAAAACAATTGTCTCAGGAGAGCGAATGGATTGATATGTAGTTTTTAAATGCATGTTGTTCTGTAAGTCTACTGTACCTGTCCGTAAATGTGTTATGTTTGGTATTCTGTGAGGACTCCAGGAGGACTAGCTGCTTTTTGCAGTACCTAATGAGGATTATTGTACAATTGGAAAATTGTATTAATCTCTTCTTTTAGCCTGACTATGTGTACACGTTGCCTTCATCTGTTAAAAGCCTAAACTATTTTTACTCTTTTTGTTTATACTGTGTACTGAAATGTTATATTTCTTGTCGATATACAGTAATGAGCTACCCATCTGTTTTATACATGATTAATGATCAAATCCTTATTCAGATGTGATGTACTGAAATGATTAACTTATTCCTTGTCTTCTTGAAGGCGGCAGCCTATTCCTCAGAGGACGGTGTCCTGACGGAGGCCATGATTGATAACCGTGTTGACGACGCCGTGCGGCAGCACCTCCAGAAGATGGACTGGCTGCACGGGGACATTGAAGAAGCTCCGGTCAAGAGCACAGCCCATCCCAGCGCTGGACCAGCAGACCGAAGCAAGATTGGTTTTTCTCTGCCACTCGTGGAGCCGCCCAACGCTCAGGATGTGCTCAGTCCAGCCCTGGAGATGGACAGCACATTAGAGGCCCCTGACATTCAGCAGGAGCTGAAACTGGAGGTGCCTTTACCTGCAGATCCGGTCCAAACTGTCATGGACAGTACCAGCCAGTCTGTGGAGGAAGGGACCGTCCCATCCAAAGCAGATGGTGTCAAGGAGGTGCTGACCCATGAGGGGAATGGTGAAGAGGTTGGTGCCCCCATCACTACGAGTAGGGTGGAGCAGGAGAAGGCCAAACCCCCTCCCAAGGATGGGACTCCAGTTTAACGTCAGGGGGCGAACGAAGGACTGGGGCTGCCTAAGATGAATGGGGTTTACGTGGGACACCTCCTGTTTCTCCTCACTGTCTGTAGTCTGTGTCTTTCTAAAGGAGGTGTGACAGGGGAGGAGCAATGGAGACATGACCATTTCATGAAGCAACCCGGTGGAGGCCTAGGTGCTGTTATATGATTTGTACAAAAAGTCTACAAGTGTACTTTACATGGAATCATTGTCTGTATTAATATGAAGTTGGTGTGCACTGTTAAAGATAATACAATATTCAAATGATTATGAATGGAGACCACTTTTTTATGAACAGTAAATCCCAGTTTCTGACAATGGCTGTACCTTTGTTATGATTTTAATTGAATTGCTGTGTAGACATAAGCCATTGTGAAGAATAGAGATGCTGGCAAGTTATTCATTCAATCTTCAAAATTTCATCTTGACTCTGTGTAAAGACACACCCGCACACGATCATTGTTTAAACCCCAGTGGTCCTTTTAATGAAACCAATATTTCATCTTCACAACACTGATGTCTACTGGGTCATGGGGAAGATGTGGAGGTGCAGACAAGACAAAGCTCCACCATGTTCCCTACAGCAACATTCACAGGGAACACAGTGTATCCCAAGGTCCTCACACACTATCTCTACAGTGCCATGATAAAGGCATGTTGCACTTACTGGAATGAGTTCATCCATGACAGGCAGTCATTAAAGCCAATGGTGTTACGCTGCAACTGGCTGTACAATGTGAAGTGTTTATACACCACTACATACAGATGTATCCTGAGCACAACCCTCAGTCTTGAAATTATGTTTCCAGGTTGACAATGCACTGGACAATATATCAAATATGTCTTTAAACACACACACAGGTTGTTCAGGTTTGGCCCTCTGTGTGCACACACCGCACACACAAGCTATCTGTTCCTGCCGCCACCTCAGAGCATTTGTAATAATTGACATCAATAACCTAGAATGACGTTCTTTACACCCACCCACAAAATACACAAGACTACATTTAACCCCTGGACCCCTTTCAGTACAGTTATCACATTTCTAAAATTGACAAAAAGTACATCTAATACACAAAACCTATTTTAAAATGTTTACACCCTCAAGCAAAGTAAATATACTTTTAAAACGGACATATTCAGACAAAATTAGTTTTTTTTTACAAACCCCAAGCAAAAGACACCCTTACCCGACTTCTAGCAAAATGTACATCTTAAAACCAAAACTATACAGTATAACTCTTAAAAAGAAAACACAAACAAATTCCTCATCCTCTTCTGACTGGACCCTCCATCACCTCCATCCATTTCCATATGAGTCAAAACCAGTGAGCAGGATGGAGAGTTTTGCACTGTGGGACCAGACCATGGTGTCCCTTCAGAAAGTACTCTAGTGTCCAGTATGGTTTGAAAGGAAAAATCTTCGTTTAGCTGCCCTTGACACTAGTCTATTATCAGTGACTGCAGGTCTCATCCGCTCCTTGACTCTCAGAGGTGACGTGGGCTAGGGTGGCCATTGTGGTACAACTTCTGCTTAATGTGCACCATGTTCACAATTGAGTCCTCCAATTTTCTCTGGTGCACCCGTCTCCCCAGGTCTCTCAGGTTGCAAAAGCGATTGACCCATGACCAGGAAAACATATCTGGACACGGTAAAGGACAGAGAAGAAGGGTGGGGAAAACACACAACAATAAATGTAGGACATAACAGTAAATGTAGGACATAACAGTAAATGTGATAAATAATCTGGTGGTCTGGCCTGTTTTACAAATGTGTTTTTTGACACAACTCTCCTTTTATTTATGGTGTGTGTCTGAGAATAGAGGTGTGATCCAAGTAGACCCATCTAATTGAATGGTTATGTGGGAGAATGCAGGAAAGAGAACAGTGATTAGACAAAGGAAGGGACGACATCCAATGCTATGACAGACCACTCAGACCTTTCCCATGGGAAACAGGCAATGGGTGAGAGTTAAATGAGGTGTAGTTGGAGGGTGCTGGACATTATGATGCAAAGGAAATGCTGAACTTTAAGCACGGGACAGGGATTCAAAATCTGTACAGAGAGGGGAGAAAAATCACAAGACACTGAAACATTACATGTCTCTCCTGAGCTAAACTACATCCGCTAGAATTAAAACTGTGAATGTATGCAGGGGACTACAGATTGATTTGAGAAGACGTGATATTCAATATTGTCAACCACTTTAAAACATGACAAGCATCTCCGGGTTTGACTGTCAATTACACAAATGCCACAACTGGATACAGAAATTTGAAAAGAAACTCTTCTCACGAAAAACTGACTAGACTAAAAGTGAAAAATGTATGTTGACTACATCAGTGGCGACAGTTTCATATAGAAATCTGAGAGGCGGAATACTCCCGGTGTCATATCTAAGCCTGATAAACGCTGACCCAAATTACATTTACAACAATGAGAAACTGCAGCAAGCTGGTGAATGTGGCGATAAAGTAGGTCGATGGCTGAGTCACACTTCTAAATGCCATTAAACCGTAGACGGTTTCAAACACTGGAGTGGTGGCTACACACAATACTGCAGTTTCCATCAACAAAGCTAATCCAAAGAGGTAAAATATGTCCCTTCTGTCACTCATCAAAAGACCAAACCTTTTTTCACCTTGTGTATTTTGAGAAAACATGTTCCTTTTTGTTGCCCTGGCTTTTTAAACCAGCTCCCTATATTGTGTCTATCATTCTCTCAGAGCATTGGTATGATTGTGGCCACTGGGGGCCTCTTGCCCGACTCACCTGAGTGCTGTTTTGCCCTCCAGGCTCTAAGAGCAGCGTGCAGCACCCCATCCAGCCACATCAGCAGCCAGCTGAGGAAGAAGCCCACCAGCAACCCCAGCATCAGGTCCATCTCCTGCTTTGTCACACCATCACTCACAAAGTAGTTATCTGTCGAGTCCACCAGAGATTGGTCCCCATCGTAAGGGATCACATAATGCACATGTTGCCTGAAGGGGGAGGAGGAAAAGGAGAGGGAGGTCAGCAGAAGGAGAGAGCAGAGACAGAAGGAGGGGGGGGGCAGGAGGAGAGAGGAGGAGAAAAGACCATGCACTGTTGAAGATTCAGCTGAAGAGGCCAATTATTTTGGACATTAGCCAATATGTTTTTATTTCTATTTGAGCATAATGTTGCCTTATCAAAGTGCCTTACCAACAATGGTGCAAATCATATAACATTCTCACATAGAAATTGCTTTACAGTTGACTTGAGGATGTTTTATTTGGTCTGTAACGTCACAGGTGATTTTAAATGTAATTGTATTTGGTTGAAACCACTTAAATGTAATATTTTATAATTAAAATAGGGCTTACAAGAGAGCTGAACAATGCAGGCTCCTCACAGCCTATTATTTGCATTTCTGTAAATATAACACCCCTCCTTTAAGTTATTAACAAGCTTGCAATATGACTTGCAATTTCAAAGACAGCGTAAAATGTATTGCTTGGTGACATAAAATATTTTTTGACATAAAAAGGAGTATGGAACTGAATTGACTCCCCAGTACCTAAAGACAAATACACCATCTTAGGCTGATGGATTCCATCTAATAGCTCCTAGAATCCTTAGGGTTGGATCAAAGCCAGAAACCATCTGGGTATAGCAATAGGATTTTGAAAATTCCTAATTGGATTTTACATTTTTTTCACTAATGACATTTTAACATAATCTAAACACCGCCAACAGAAGTAGTCTCAGTGTATAATATGTAGCAAATAAAATATGTATTATTTCAGTTTCAGTTGTCAAGCAAGGAAATGGAGATCAAACATGGTAGACATTGCCAGATACAGTTAGGTCAGGATATAATTGGACACCAACAAAAGTTAAATTATATTAAAGGTATAGTTATATAACGTGTTTAAATATGGGCATAAAGTGTAATTTCTCAGGTTACATTTGTAGGATCTGAGCATTAACAACTACAATATGAATGTACGTTTCATTGGAAGTGAATGTGCCTAGATAATGAGATTTACGAGGAGAGCAGAGAAGAGTTTGAGCCTGTAACATCATGTGCTAATAGACTATCAATATGCTGCAATATACATTTGAATACTCTCTCCCTTGACAACTGGGTACGCAAGTTATTATTACAACCACTATATGACATGGCTGATTTCTAACATTTTAGAGTATTCACCATCTAAATTGGAGGAAGGCTTCAGGAATTACAACGCTTTAATATGTATCCCCCTCTCTTTCATGGGACCTAAAGTAACTCAAAAGCTGTTTCATGGACAATTGTGGGCTATTCCTCCGTTATTTCTTCATCAACTAAGCAGGTAAATGGTATGGAGTTGTGGCATTCGCATTTGGAAGCTGTTGCTGTGAACCCACAATATGTGGTCAAAGGAGCTCTCAATGCAAGTGAAACATGCCATCCTTAGGCTAAAAAACAACAAATCCACCAGGAACATTAGGAGTGGCTAAATCAATGGTGTGGTAAATTCTGAGAAAAAGAAGAAAACATTGGTGAGCTCTGCAACACAAAAAGGCCTGGACGTCCATGGTAGACAACACTGATGGATGATTGAAGGATCCATTCCATGGAAAGAAAAAAACACTTCACCCAGCCAAGTAAAGAGAACTCTCCAGGAGGTAGGCATATCATTATCCAAGTCTACCAGAAAGAGACTTTACGAGAGCAAATACAGAGGGTTCACCACAAGGTGCAAACCATTCATAAGCCTCAAGAATAGAAATATCTAAAAAAGCCAGCCCAGTTCTGGAATGTTCTTTGGACAGATATTACTAAGATCAAACTATAACGGAATGATAGGAAGAAAAAATTATGGAGAAGGCTTGGAACGGCTCATGATCCAGAGCACACCACATCATCTGTAAAACACGGTGGAGGCAGTGTGATGGCATGGGCATGATTGGCTTTCAATGGCACTGGGTCACTAGTGTTTGTTGATGATGTGACAGAAGACAGAAGCAGCAGGATGAATTCTGAAGTGTACGGGGATACTGTTCAGATTCAGCCAAATTCAGAGACGTTTATTGGACGGCAGATGGACAATGACCCAAACATACTACGAAAGCAACCCAGGTTTTTTTAAGGCAAATAAGTGAAATATACTCTAATGGTCAAATCAATCACCTCATCTCAACCCGACTGACAATAACTTAAGGCAGAAAGACCCATGAACAAACAACAACTGAAGACAGCTGCAGTAAAGGCCTGGCAAAGCATCACAAATGAGGAAACACAACGTTTGGCGATGTCCATGAGTTCCAGACATCAAGCAGTCATTGCCTGCAAAGGATTCTTGACAAGGTATTAAAAACTATCATTTGATTTACAGTTGTGTTCATTTGTCCAATTACATTTGAGCCCCTGAATTAAGGGGACTGTGTATGAAGTTGGCTGCAATTCCTAAACGTTTCATACAATATACTTGATCAACGCCTTGAATTATAGCTGAAAGTCTGCACTTAAATTACAGAGCTAATTATGAAAATTGTGTCAAAATATTTCCGGACTTACCTGTATCAACAGTCAATTAGGTAAGGGATGGAAGCTATGATAATATTTGATTGGACATTAGCAACAAAATGTCACGTTGTATTTCTATACATTTCAGCTGTTTTACAATTTGATTCTGGCCTTTTCAGGCTTTCAGGCCATGCTTGCATTGCTCAACAGTTCTGCCGCCTGCCACGCTTTCCTTTGTTGAGATAGATTGGTTTACACTGTTTCAATTCCCCCAGTTGAACGTCTCAAGTTCAATCACCAGATTACACATATCCAGATAGATTTGCTTATCAGCAGGTGCACTGATCAGATAGCAGCTTGATTCGTTTTTATTTGAAGGAATGAGCTGTAAGGAAAGTGTCATGTTCAAGAGCTTTTTGCAATTCATTCCAGTCCATACATCAGCCGTGAAGAGCTAAAATGGAAGTGTGAGCTCTACGAGTGACCAGAGTGTTGGTTACTATTGGAACAGCAGATAGGTGCTTGAGCTTTGATTAGCCCCACCGCTCCGCCAACCACAAGCATGCACAATGACAGAAATGTGAGCATAAGCACGTACATTTGCACGTGCAATAACATGTGATACACTTAAGGGTCTTGGTATGGGGAGGGGGTTGTGGTCACCATAGGTAGCAAGGACCATGTGACCAGAGTTTAAATGTCAGGTATGAGTGTTAAAGGGGGAGCTGGTGATGAGGAAATGTCTCTGTAGTAATATCAATCTGTTTTACAAGCTTCAAAGTGGAAAGCAGGTAGGACTGGCATTAGGGTTAGAAGGAACTCCCATAGATACAGTCACAGTCAAAGCCTCATAAATATAAATAGGGGTTCAGACAGAAGGCCCTCAGATTGACATATTGTTTGTGGTCAAAATAACAGGTTTTAAACCAGCCTAGACAGTAATCTGAGAACCCTAGATCGCTAGGGTTCTATCAGTTTGGATGTAATGTTGGTGGAATTAATGTGATAGTCAAATGTTGAACAAAATGACCAGGATGAAAAAAATATATATATGAAAATGTATCTATTCAGTACCATAGAGTTCTCTGGATAAGACTGTTTGGTAAATGACATGTAACTGATTTAATCACATAAGAAAAACGTCAATCTACAGTGGTTCTCAAAAGTATTCACCGCCCTGGACTTCTCACCATTTTACTGTATTACACCATGAAATCATAATGGATTTCATTCATTTTAATTTGATGTTTTAGCCACTGATGAAAACAAAACCATCCCTGATGTCAAAGTGAACAAATAGAATCTGGTAAAGTTTTAAATAATAACATTGAATAAGTATTTTCCCTCTTTGTCCCTTTTCATTAGAGGCACCTTTGGCAGCAATTAGTCCATGAGTCTATTTAGACAAGTCTCTAACAATCTGGACACAGCTAACTTTGCCCATTCTTCTTTGCAAAGCTCCATCATATTCCAGATCTCTGGCAGTCTTCAGCAAGTTTTCTTCTGGGATTTATCTGCATTTTGCTACATCCATTTTGCCCTGTATCTTTCCAGACCCTGACGCACAGAAACATCCCCATAGAATGAGGTTGCTAGAAGCATGCTTCACTGTTGGGATGATGTTCTCAGGATTATGTGAGGTGTTAGGTTTGCAGCCTATAAAGCACTTAGCATCAAAAACATAAGCATAAAATCTGTATTTTGGTCACATCAGACAATAGCATCAAATTACACTTGGGCTCAGCATCTCCGACATGCCTTCTGTCATATTCTAGCAGAAATGTTATTGTTGTTTTCTGTTGACCATCTCTCTCAAAAAGCCACTTCTGTGAAGCACCCAGGCTATTATTGCAGTATGTACAGTGTCTCTGAGGCTATTATTGCAGTATGTAGTGTCTCTGAGGCTATTATTGCAGTATGTACAGTGTCCCGGGTCAGCCATGGAAAACTTTATGACCTTTAGAGTTGCCATAGGCCTCTTGGTGACCTCCCTGACTAGTGCCCTTCCATCCCGGATACTCTGTTTTTCAGGTTGCCCTATTTCAGACAAATTCACAGTTGTGCCCTATACTATATGTTATGAATAATGGACTTTACTGTGCCCTGGGGAAATTCTGTGCTTTGGAATCGTTTTTATATCCTACTTGATTGATATTTTTAAAGCGCTGTATTCTGGGATTTTCTTTGAATGTTCCTTGTTCTTAATGATGTTGTTTTTGTTAGGAGTACAAACCTACAGTGAATTAAGACAATATGTTGCACCACACCCCATTCAGGTGTATCATAGCAAAGCGGGTGAATATTTATGCAATCCATTATTGTTGTTTTATATTCATAATGAATTAAGAACCATTTGCAGATTTTATTGCTCACTATAACATTATGTACTTATTTGTGTCGAATAAAACACCTAATTAAATCTCAGAATAAAATCAATTTTCATTTCAAGAGACAACACAGTAAAATTTTGAGAAGTCCAATGGGGTGAATACTGTTCAAAGCCACTGTATTTTATACAGTGCAGACATATAGGGCAAACTCTGTTAAATGTAATGTTTTGGCTCTGTGGGGCTGGCATTTCTTCTGCATGACAGCCCTGGATGAGCATGTGTGTGCAGCTAAGTGGGAACATTGCCTGCAATATATTTCTGACAAATTAATGTCTATGGTTTCATTTTCCAACGTCATCATATGAATTAATTCATCATATGAATGATGAATCAATTAAATCATTTATGTTCTGTAACATTTCTGAAGATTGAGAGGCTACAAACCGCTACGAAACTAACCCTTTCAATTACATAATGGAGTAATGAATTCCACCATACAAAAAAGCTTATCATATAGTAGGCTGTGTGTGGCTCTATGTAGTCCGCTGTAGTGCTGATAGGCTGTTAGGCGGTAAGCCCCATCACTGAGAGAACAGCTGCATCTGACTGGCTGAACGGGTTGATGCATGAATAGATGGATGGATGTTAGGCGGTCAGCCACATCACTGAGAGAACCGCTGCATCTGACAGGCTGAACGGGTTGATGCATGAATAGATGGATGGATGTTAGGCGGTCAGCCACATCACTGAGAGAACAGCTGCATCTGACTGGCTGAACGGGTTGATGCATGAATAGATGGATGGATGTTAGGCGGTCAGCCACATCACTGAGAGAACCGCTGCATCTGACTGGCTGAATGGTTTGATGCATGAATAGATGGATGGATGTTAGGCGGTAAGCCCCATCACTGAGAGAACAGCTGCATCTGACTGGCTGAACGGGTTGATGCATGAATAGATGGATGGATGTTAGGCGGTAAGCCACATCACTGAGAGAACAGCTGCATCTGACTGGCTGAACGGGTTGATGCATGAATAGATGGATGGATGTTAGGCGGTCAGCCACATCACTGAGAGAACCACTGCATCTGACTGGCTGAACGGGTTGATGCATGAATAGATGGATGGATGTTAGGCGGTAAGCC
>JACXGJ010003956.1:0-12702 GCA_016801105.1 Esox niger
CAGGTGGTTGTCGGATCCCCTTGACCCTGCCTGTAATCGCTGCACAGCACTCGGGTGGTTGTCGGATCCCCTTGACCCTGCCTGTAATCGCTGCACAGCACTCAGGTGGTTGTCACCAGTCAAAAGTTGCGCTACATCCCAAATGACAGCCTAACCTTCGGACCGTGGTCAAAAGTAGTGTACTAAATGGAATAATCTGGGTGTCACGTACTGTGTCTGTGTGGTCAGGTCTTATGGAGTCTCTGTCGTCTTCCACCCTCAGATAGAGTCCGCCGATGCCTGTTTGATCCTAGCTAATAAATACTGTGCAGACCCTGATGCTGAGGACGCTTCCAACATCATGAGGTACAGTGACCAGTTTGCCGGGATCCTCCATCCTGCCCATACGCCTTTCTATTTGAAACAAGCAAGACACACTCCTTTTTGTATCACCTTAATAAACAAGACAGTACTGAACCTTTCGTCAATCACAAAAGGAGTAAGGCTCCTCTGAGGCCAATCAATTTCATTTTGTAAAAAATGATGCCAGTAGTGTCAAAATCAGGCCAGTGGTGTCAGAAATATTGTGCGGGCTATTGAGACTTAAATCCCTGACCATGTACAGCAAATGTCATCACTCTGAATCTAACAGACAGGAAGATGTAAATACATGTCTCTTATAGTGATATCCTTGCCTTATTTGTAAGCGAGATCAAGCCAGTTTGAATGGGTTTTTAGATGCCACTTGGGTTTTATATAGTAATCTAGAAGGTATTGTTTTGAGAAACATTTGTCCCTGCATGTGGCAGATCGGGGTCATACAGTTCCAGAGGAGTAGTGATTTATGTTTTTCATAAAATGCTAAATATTGGAATATCTATTGTGGAGGACATAATGGATTCCTGAGTCAAAAATTTGTTCCTTGTGAGGACCGAATTTCACGATTTAAGGTCAATCCGGGTGAGAGGTTTTCAATCGCTTGCTGTAAGACCAGCATCTGGCCCGACATTACGGTTTTGTAAATGCCAAATCAATGAGTTGTATACTTCATTGAAAAATCGTCCCAATGGTGATTGGGAGATAACGCGCGTCCCCCCCTACTCCAGTTTCAAAGAGGTGGACACTGGTCAAGCAGAGATTATTATTATATTGTCTTACATTGTTTCTTTAACAACATTACAGGGTGATATCCATCAAGAACTACCACCCAAAGATCAGAATTATCACCCAGATGCTCCAGTACCATAACAAGGTGTGAACCATCTCTTTTCATTATTACTAATTACATTGTCACACAGCTTCAATGGTGGCAGGTCAATGGCAGATTTTTACCCATGGTCTTTCTGAATTTAACGTTGCACAACTTTCCCAGAATTCCCAGTTTTTCCAGAAATCCCAATTTGGAGGACTCCAGTGATCAGAATGGGTATTGCAGGGTAGTCAGAACCATCCAACCTGGAATTTTTGGGAAAGTAATAGGAATTGCGCTGCCCTAATCTCCCCGTGTCTTCCCTAGGCCCACCTGTTGAACATTCCCAGTTGGAATTGGAAGGAAGGGGATGACGCCATTTGCCTGGCAGAGCTGAAGCTGGGCTTCATCGCCCAGAGCTGCCTGGCCCAAGGCCTCTCCACCATGCTGGCAAATCTCTTCTCCATGCGGTCCTTCATTAAGGTACTAGTTCAGTACAGCCTAGTCCAGATCCTGTGCAGACATCCGACACGGAGTCGTGGCGTATGATTCTCTACAAAGCCGCAGGTTCAGTGTTGTTGATTGGTTCCTGATATTCTGGCTGTGGTAGGTTGTGCTTCAAGGAGCAGTCTATTGTGACATGATAGGACCTGCAGCTATGTTACTGGTTGATGATGGGCTCAAAAGAGAGATTTTGTCTCGGCATGACCTCCTCTGCCAAAATGAAGTTTCAATTAAATAAGCCATGTGCTTTTTCCATTGACCAAAACTGGATGACATTCTCTTCTTAGTTGCTATGTCAACCTGACATCATGTTATACGCCAACACCGGAAAGCGTAAGAATGCTGTGTTTACCTGGGTTTACAGCTTGCTATGTTATGATAGAAGCTATCACATTGATGCTATCAAAACGGAGAAGACAATCTGCGAATGCGCCCTTCAGAATGGGCGTAGGGATGGTGAACGTTCCACCGTCTTTAAGGAATAGGCGCACCATGTCTTTTTTAAAACCTTTGCCCCGCCTTAAGTCAAGTGTTGTTAGTTTCTATACAGCATTGTGGGGTTTAAACTTTATCCCTGGTTAAGCATAATGACCAAATATACGTATGTTGTGGTCACTCGGTTAACTTTTAGGACAGGATGGACGTTGTGATGGAAATTCCATCGGTAGATAAGCAAAGATGTCTCCAATGTACATTAGTTAAGAAATTGCCACAACAACGTTCATAACATTGCTGTTCATTTTATAAACCGGTTCCAGATTGAAGAGGACACTTGGCAGAAGTATTACCTGGAAGGGGTTGCCAATGAAATGTACACGGAGTACCTGTCTAGTGCCTTTGTAGGTTTATCCTTCCCAACCATTTGTGAGTAAGTATGACCCTTTTTGAATGAGTATTCTCTGAGTATTCGTTGAGGGTTCTCTGAGTATCCTCTCCGTCCACCGACTGTAATCTTTGGGGGGGGAGTATTTTTAACTTAGCTATTTTGTATTCTGATTAATTAAGTATTCTCTCTTGCTCTCCATGCTTTTGCCTTTTTCTCTCACCATGAGATGTGTAATCACAGTTGCTGTGCTTTTGAATTCCCTCTTCTAGACTCTGCTATGTCAAGTTGAAGCTTCTACTGATCGCTATTGAATACAAGTCAGATATCAGGGAAAGCAGGTAAGGTTCACTCACTAAGGAGGTATTCCCAATCCCTCTCAAACACCTGAACATTTCCTCTCGTCCTCAGCCGGGTGGAGGTTTCACATCCATCGTGTCACATTGTTTTCTGTTGGATGAGCCAGTCAATTTCATAATAACTAATGACAACATAGACTACCATTTGTTTTGCAGGTTGAACTCGGTTGTCCCCTCCTGGTTTTAGCTATATGTGCAAATGGGGTAATTCTCCTCAGTGACCTCCATGTATCTATGTGGTTTGTTTTCACCATAGCACTCTCATCAATCCTGGAAACCATGTGAAGATGCAGGAGGGAACCTTAGGCTTTTTTATCGCCAGCGATGCCAAAGAAGTTAAGAGGTGGGTCGATTTACCCAATGGTCTTCTGTCAGAAAATACTCAGAAAGACTCTACGTGGTGAAACGCCAAACTATGTTTAATTCCTTCAGGACTAAATATTCCCTTTTCTTCCTCAGGGCACTTTTCTACTGCAAAGCTTGTCATGATGATATAACAGATCCCAAAAGGATAAAGAAATGTGGATGCAAACGAGGTAAGGATGTATTTACGGCTGTTTAATGATGTTTCAGCTTTTCTTCAAAGCACATGGATGATTTAACAATAGATGCCATTTGCCGTGGTGCCTTAGTTTAATACTTTCAATTATTTTAAAGGAGAATTTCCTTTTTTTGCCAACGAGATGCTAGAAGGTTTCCTTTAACTGCATTTTCAGGTTTCTGCTAACTGTGCCCACTGTTAGCAAAAAATATCTGTGTGTGCATGTTTGTTTTTCCACAGGCAGTGTGATCAACAGTCACTTTGCAGTTTTCGATGATTTTGAGATGTTTTCTTGTTTTTTAGAAGTGCCTGAAGTTTGTAAAGGCTGGTTGTAAAACCATCCATAATAAGGCTGGAGAAAAAAAGAAAATTCTCCTTTAACATGAAGTATAGTAGACATTTGTGCTATGTTAGATGCATACTGACATTATTACTGTAGAATAATTCATGCCAAAGTTTCAGGTGGCTGCTGTTTAGTCTCTTTAAGGGCTTACATATATTACGGTACATTTTCTGAGACATATTGAAGAAGACACCAGACACCAGATGATTTTGTTGTGTAAACCCGCAGACATCGATAACTTGAGACGCCATCTTCCGAGGTTCGAGCACTCTTTAGGTTTGCAAGTGTGAAGACAATTGTTTTTGAGCTTTTATCAAGTTTCCGTGCAGTGTGCATGAATTTCGCTCGATTCCTCCATCGATTGGCGCCCATTATCCTGGGACGTTTCAAACATGCCAGTGTACATTCAGACCACATGCAAATAATTATGCAAAACAAGAGAAGTCTTTCTAGCGTTGTATTGTAAATAAGCAGAGGCAACATTTGCATTCATACTGAAGTGCTAACATAGCACACTTTACAATGCAGAGCTTCTCAATGGGAGTCCTCTATTTACTGTAGAGAATCTGCTGCCGTTTCAGATGAAGACATTGTTAAGAGGAACTAGTTAAGTATATGTATACTTCACATGCTGAAATGATATGTGCTTCAGGAAAGGCTATATGATTGCCTTAAACAAGCAGTGAGTACGCAAACAGCAGAAGATAAATCGCCAGATGTGATCTAAGGCTTCATTCCCAAATTGCACCTTTTTCCTATTTAGTATACTACATTAGACAAGAGTTAATATGGCCCTGGTTGAAAGTAGGGAACAACATAGGTCACAAGATGCCCTTTTTGGGACACAGACGTTAATCCATATTCAATGCAACACTCAAAACAGATGTTGTGATTGAAGAACTCCAGGACACTGCGGCATAAATCTTGGCCTCAGATATGTCATATTTGTTCTCACAGTGGCTGTAGCCAGAGAGTTTGGCCAACTTTTACAATGTATTACCAGACATTTAGTTCCAAAGCTTTTCAGAAATAGTTCTCAGGTAATGAGGGCAAACATTTCATGTCCAAAATGCATCTATTCAGTAAACCACATTTGGGTTACTCTTTGAACAGATGGCTCTGGCTGTGGAAGTTGGCGGAGCAATAATAGTACTGATAATAATCAATGATTAATGATTAATTTATTAAACATGCACAGCGCTTTTAATCAAATCTGAATGGACTTCAAGAGCAAAACAAGCAATATATCCTAACTGGTTATGATCGGCCTAGAGCCTGTTTAGTTTTTGTTCTTACAAGATTTCAAAAACGGTTAATCTGTAGTGTTTCCAGACCGGAGACGTTTGTCTTTCCTCATGCATCCATAACAATCCAATGTACTGTTGTTAATTTCTGATGTATTCTTTTTCTGCTGCCTCGGAACTTGAAACAATGTTTTTGCCCTTCACGTATAGTGATCTATTGTGAGTAATATGAATGTATATATACATATATAATACGCCCCATCATTTCCCTCTATAGTACCGCACACAACCTTTGAACTGGTCTTTTTACTTTGCCCTTCAGTGTTCTGCACATGTTGCATGTGGCGATGGTGAACACAGCTGTCTGTCTCCTTCACGCGTGTCTGGTTTGCATGCTGTTCTGCCAGGTCCCGGGGAAACCTTGAATGCAGTCAAACACCAAGCACCCATCATAAGTCATATCTCCAGACTACATTTCACTCCAAACCGTGATACCGTTGGCTACAACCAGATGTCCCCCTAACACTTTCAAAGTCTGAATGTGGCTGGGCAAAGTCGACGATTAGAAAGCAGTATGGCGCAAAATCTGAGGACACTTTGAGGAGGCAGGGTGTTTTATATTGGCTGTTGTCGTGGTTATAGGCTGGCAAAACCGTCTGTTACGTCATTACGCGGTTGATATCTGTCACGATCATTTGACCAAGAAACATTCCTCAGCGAACACACCCTTTGACTTCCTCAGTCCAATCTCTCGACTGCATTGCACAACGAGGCCCACTCTGTGTGGCCAACATCTTATGTTTTGGCCACATCATGCGCTCCTCTGAGGAACATCCAACTAGACAGCTATCGTCATGGCCTTCAGAATATCATTTAGGTTTCGGTTTGCCGACTGCTTACGGCGCATGTTCATGTCGAAACCAGGAAAGTTTTATTTAAACCGTGTATAAAGTGAAAAATTATTGGTCTAACCGTGATCCTCAAGAGTATCAGCATTCTCTGAGTTTTTTGTTGACCATATCCTCACGGGGGAAAACATGGCTGGTATTGTAAACTGGCAGCAAAACAAGTGTCCATTTACACGTAGATTACACGTGCATTTCACACACATTTTAGATTGTAACTGGGTTGTTTAACTCAAATGAATGTCCTGCTTAATAGGATGTTTGTGTCAACATCGCCAAACAACTAGATTATACTATAAAAACATGTCAACTTCACGCCAAGCCCATTGGCTTCTTCTACTACAGCCTGTGTTATTATACTTTAGCATACTAGCAAACAAATCCCGTATCCCAAATAGGGATTTTGCGATCAATCAGGTATCAACAATCAGGCATCGTTGTAAGCATTCAACCACCCCCGAAATGTCCTGTATATCTATCCTATGTTGAACGGATGCAGATAGGATCCAGCAGTGGTTTTCTCCCGCGGCGGCCATTTTGCCAGGGGAATACTTGTTCGGGACATGATTGTGGACTCAGAGAAGTCCTTTTAGCATCCATAACTTGGAGTAAGGCAGCCATGAGCATTTCCATGACAGGTGTGATTAACACCAGTAAAGACAAAGCCTGGTTCCTGACCAAGTCCGCTTCACCCCTAAAAACCCATCTGTCATTCATGACCTTGAACGCTTCTCCCCTTTTCTCCCTTCATCTTCCACCATACAGGCTGTCATCCTTGGGAATTCACATCCATCAGCCTTTGAATAATCCATAGCTTGACTTGCTAATGCTCTTTATAGGTGTATGTGAACATAAGATAGCGTCCGCCAACGCTTTCAAACCAAACCCAACTGGCAGGATTTAGCTACTGCACATAAGCCAGTCTATGATTACAGAGCAGAAGGGGTGCTGATCAATGACCTAGAGTCCTACTCTACATCACTCCGTCTGTGTCATCCAGGTGTGCTTTCCTCTCCAGGTACAGCATAACCTTGCCTTGCCATTAACCTGCTGCTTTTCCTCTCCTCCTGCCATCCGACCGCCCTGTGGCTGTAGCCAAGATGTCCGTCTACAAGACGATGATCCTGGCGTGTTGTTTTGATTGCGGTCGTTCCGAGCGCGACTGCTGTTGCATGTCAGCCAGCGTGCATCGTCCGAGCCAGGAGTGCGCTGAGCAGCGCGGCTTCCCGCTCTCGCCCGTTTCTCGTTACGATTGCTCCGTCGTCGTACGTGCCTGTAAGTGGTTGACCTATGTGACACGCACGCGCTGTGTGACATCTGTGTGAGCTGTATGCGCCACCAAGTCTTTGGCTTGTGTTTTCTGTGTCAGTTGGTAGTGATTAGCAGACTAAATGAATAGATAGGTCTTTGCTGGCAACTGGGGTGATTGTGTGTGTTGTTGGTGTTATTATTTTGGCTATAAAGTGCTGTTCGTCTGGATGCTGTTGAAGACGCTGGTCATTAGCTTTGTAGAGCATGTTAGTGGGGGCTGTGCCGCTGTTTCTTCTTAGTTTGTGTTTAGCTTAGAGTTTTGTATTGTCACCTAATTTGCTGCTTCATTATTGTGAAATTGATCAATATAATTAACATGGATTCTTTCAAAATGGGTATAAAATGTATCTTTATTATATTTGAATTAAGAAAGGTTTGTGTTTGTTTCTCCACACACACATGCATTTCACACCAACACACAACACCGTAGATGATAATGTAATTTTGTAGGGTTAATAGCACAAACGCCAGAACCAGTTTGTCCAATGAAGTCCATGTCCCCGCTTATGTCAAAACACTTCCGCTTGCCCGCGGTGCAGGACATTCTGGCAGGGTTCCTCAGGTCCGTGCTCGATGTGGCACCAACCGATAAGACATTTGCATGTCTTGAACAGCGACCCGGATAGTCAGTTAGATTCCTTCAGCGCCGGGCTCTGAGACCGCACGGCACGCCAACAGACAGTCCCCTGAAGGCCGGGACACCCAGAGCCAAGGGGCCTTTGCCTCCGATAACTCCAGCCATGTTCTGTCTTTCTGAGGTGCTGGAGCATGACATCGTTCATCGGGCCACACTAGTGTCGTTTTCTTTTGGGGGCGAACGGGCCCAGGAAGAGCAGAATATGCAATGTGTTGCTACACATTACTCTGATATATTGAGTCAGTCCATATTTGGCTGAGGAAACGTGTTTTGATCAAAAGCAGATCTGCTCGGCACACTGCGCCTAAGCCTTCGGGGCTATCGCCTCGTGTCCTGTGGGGTTTGGTGACTATCTGAGTGGCCGTAGCCTGGCCGCATGGCTAAAATAGAGGAGAACCGAGTCTCTGTCTAGACGAAGCGCCGCATGCGGAGAGCAGGACCTTATGTGGCCTGACATAGAAATTATGTTTGCATTTTCATTTTTGGAACGCTACCGGTTGTCATGAAACTCAGGGTGACAGCTCCTAACCACCAGGCAGCCCAAAGCCTCCCTCCCCCCGTCTCTCTCCTCCCTCCCCCCGTCTCTCTCCTCCCTCCCCCCGTCTCTCCTCTCTCCACCTCTCACTCTCTCTCTCTCTCGCTCCCCTCACACACTCTCTCACTCTCCTTGTCCTTTCTTTGTCTCTCTCTCTCCCCCCCCTTTTCTCTCTCTCACTCGGTCTCCCCCGTCTCTCTCCTCTCATTGCCGGACAGATGCTTTCCTGTTGGTACAGTGGGTCTGTTCATGCTGGCCGATTGCAGGCGACAGATGACAGGGCAAGCATGCTCCCTGGTTTAACGTGTCCTGTCACTGTCCTGCCTCTAACTCAAAGCCTGACCTTTATTTTGTACTGCAACAGTCCGGATTAAATGTGGACGGTACTTATGAACATCTTTTGCACTCTCCGGGTCCAAAAGCTGAATCACAGTCTCTGTTTCACGGGAAGTACAGACAACCTTTCCTCTGTATACTGTATGTAGATCATTGCGCTATCGGTCTCTGTAATCGATTTAGTCTGTATTGTGCAACAAGAAAACACGGTTTGATCATGATAAGTTAACGAATCATAATTTCAGCTTGCTGCATCACCACAATTCATTTGAAAAAATGATAATAATACATTTATATTTTCCATTGCTTCGTCCATATGGTCTTCAGGACACCACAACACAGAATTGCCTTAAAGAGATTCAACTCAACAGTGGCTTCTTAACCGGCATTATAACCTTTCTGTTATAACCTGTATATTCATGCAACGTCACCTGCCCTCATTGCTACAACCCTGTAACCTCTCATTGTCTTTACAATTTTTCTCAGCAAAAAATAACTATAACGGATATATCAAATCAAGTAAGTTTTGATTTCCATGTATGTTTTTATTTGTTTCCTGATGTCATTAACTCTCCTGTTGCCCTGTCCACTGCCTTCATTCATCCAATCTTCTGTCTGTCAAATGCTCCATATTTTCCCGTTTGCTCGTCAGCAGCGTTGGTGCCAATTCTTTTTCAATTCAATTAATGAATCCCAGAAGTCAAAATGACATTTCTCTATAGTTTGTAACTTTCATTATTATGAAAAGGAATCGACTTCAACTCTGCTCGCCAGTCACTGCCATGTTACATTGCTAAATAATTCTATCTTCAATAACTAACATGAAGATAATGTTCATGTTTCTCTGGACTGGGCTTTGTGTCTCTGAAAGGGAGGCTTGTGTCTATCTGAGGTTGCCCAGCAACAAATATAACACCGTCTCAACACTTTTCATTGGTGACAAACATATATAGAACAATACTTACAAATGTACATTTTCAATGACGTGGTGTAATTTGAGCAGTCGATGATGCTACGGACCTGGTACGACCAGGTATATCTGGATGCTGGAGTAAAACCAAGTTCTCAGGAAAACACTGGGTGTCTGGAGAATCTCAGAAGGAAAAAAATCTGTCCTACCAGAGTCCCAGAAAAGCTGTTGTATTGGCCACTTCTACGGTGGAAATCGCAAAGCGTTGTATTTTTCAGTCTTATGTAGAAAGGGGTTGACTTGGCTACAAGTAGTGTAGGACAAGACAATATTAATGTTGTTGTTGTTATAGGCCTGTCAGTGGTCCTGGAGAGCCAGCACATCTGCCACAGTGTATTCCTCTTGGTGAAAAGCTATGTGTGTTTGACATGGGACAGATGAATGCAGGAATTTGGGTCTGGGATGGTAATGTATCAGACAGCTGACCGTTTAAATAATCATCTCTGGCTTAAATCTGCTCCTAGCTAGTTTTCAGGGGGTTGACAGTGTCTGATTGTGTTCTTACATTTTAGCTACATAAACAGTAGTCTCTTATTAGATTAATCGTAAAAATAACTTAAATATTTATGTTTTGCGGGATTTGAATATTCACAAAAACGTATCTGTTATTATTATAAAGTAAGGTTTTGAAATATAACCGTTTTACCTTTCCTGACACTGGTGTTAAATGTCCACTTGCAATGTCATTGTTCTTACAGTCAGAGTCAAAGCAACACATGAAAGCTCTGCTGTTGATTAATTCATGTTTATTATGAATTTCAGAGTAAATGTCATATCTAAGATTTCACGTTGGTTCTCCGTCTAGTGGTTAAGTAGTGTTTAATAACAATGACCTTCTTAATTATTTAACCATTAGTATTATAGTGTCATAAAGAATAATCCTCTACTTGAAACAATGATAATAATGATCACTGACACGTGACTGAAATAAACATATAAAGAGCTATCTGATATGTTACAAAGTCAACTCAATTCAACACCATTTAAGGACAGGACACATTTCATGAACTAAAATTAATCTCTTTTCGCTGACTTTCATTCTTTTTTATCCGGCAGTTAAAGTGGACCCCCTTATCAAAAGGTCAGCCTGTCAGAACAAGTCCATTAAATCGAACCACAACTCCACAACCCACTCAAACCAACATAAAGCAGAACTGGCCCACACCAGAGTGGTACTGCCTACCTCGGAGTCCAGCTCCGGCTCAGTTCCTCTGGTCAACAACCGTAAAGGAAGCCTACAGCCTTCCCAGAAGCCTTTAGTACTGAGGTGTGGCCTCGTGGGCTCCAGAGATCTGGTTCAGTTGGTGAGGGGACGTGTTGGTCTGCTATCGTTGGAGTCCGGCAGGCTCCAGCGAGCGCGAAGCCTGCCAGTGAAGTACAGATACCACCCCAGTAACTCCAGTGATGCCGACCTGCTCAGGAGAGGACACAGCGCGCGTGAGGCTTCCCCTGAGCTGAGTGCTGTGGCTAGGCTAACCAAGGCCCTACATCACAACGCATGTGTTCCCAGATGGGCTGTAGTGGATGCGTGTCCATGTGACCCGCTCGGCTGCTAGCTTTTCCCAGGCTAAACATTGCTAGCTAACATTGCAACGTGTACGTTTGTAACCGAAGCGAGTCGTGCTTTACACGGTCACATGTCGAGTATTCTTTACTAATGTGTGCAGCTGTCAGCTGTGAGCAATTAACTGATTAACGCGCAGAGGAAAATAGAACCAAGATGGGCAGCCAGCCGTCTTCTATAGGGGGTGTGTGTTTTGTGTGTGGCTTTTAGTTTTTTTCACTTGTGATGTCATATATTGACTTGCTAGGTATGGACTCCAGCCCATCGCCAGAGTACGGTGTAATTATAATTCAGGCATTACATGGCGCTTGGTCGGGTTGAACAACAGGTTGAACAGCATTGTCTTTTGTCTGTCTGAACCAAAATTCATAAACAACTGATTTGCTTGATTTTGTACAACCGTGTCCTAAATTGCACCCTACTCCTTAAATTGTGCCCTATGTTTAACCACGGATGATGGTTGTTCATAGGAGAATAGGGGGGGGTTTTAGGACGAAGTCCTGGTTTGTGCATCTTCCTCGTTATAACTCAGCATGGCAGCAAACATGGCCAGTTGTGTTTCTGATAAGTGAATAAACACTAATATCCATGGAGGCTTTTAGTAACAGGATTAGTTAAAATATGTCAACTTGCTGCTTTTATTTATTTGAATTTCCCCTCAACTGGCACAGGGAAGCTGTTTATTCAGTGAGCATATCAGCTATTCTGAAAAAATGTGCCTGATTAATTTCCACTTCAGGGTGAAAACCTGTAATTCATTTTTTCCACACAACGGGATGAGCCTGGGTCAGTGGATGAAGTTTTATGTAGTGGTTAAGACAATGTCCAAGGGGCGGCTGAGCTGTGAATAAATCACAGTGGCACTCGGACCAAGATAATTACACGAGCCAAGGGCATGACAGTCAGTGTCATCAGGCCCCGAGACAAGAGAAAGACCAGCCACTTGTGATGCATCCCGACGCGGGAACCAAAGGGACATATTTACGATGTCATCTTCATGATATTCATGGTTTATTATCTTAATGAGATTAACGTGGGGAATGATTTGCATAGCCAGCAGTGGAAGCATGTAGAGGGGTCTTCAATGTAATGAGTTAATCGTTGCTAATTGGACAGGCACATATGGACTTAGAAATGGGATTTGGGCACGTACTGGGTTCTTACATATGTCACAGTCGACCAGACGCTCAAATGATGAAAGGCAACACTAAACATGCCCCCCACACACACACACAAATATAGTAGTTCACCCAATTAGTATAATTTTGTAAAAACGTCGAACTTGAAACTGTGGCAGGACACTTGCACCCAAGTTACATGACAGTCAATGGTGCCTTGCATTGTGTTTTGGTTGGCGAGACTTGGATGAAGCCTCGTTTCCCAGTTTTGATGTAACTTTGTGGAGGAGTGGATAACATTACAGAATTAGACACAATAGATGAAAGGGGGATACGGGTATTGA